>CAMZJQ010000407.1:0-97832 GCA_947310385.1 Nephrotoma appendiculata | reverse complement strand
GCCACCCCCTCTGCCCATTTCAATTTTGGAGGAAAAAAAATTTTGAGCACACGAAAAAATTCAGCAAGAAGTCTAGTTTTAGATACCGTTAGGTGTTTTAAAGAGAAAACAAATTCTAACCTCAAAAAAACTGTTTAAAGTGGGGTATCTCGAAATAAAAAGCCATTTTTTAGACAAAAATGTTCGAAAAATTATAATTTCTCAATAGTTTTGACCAAATTACTCATTAAAAGTATTTTGGGGATCGCTGAACAAGAATCCGGTATCAGAATCTAAATTCAAAATGGCGTATGCAAGATGGCGGACCTTAATTTCAAATTCCAGATTGCATTTCCACCATTTTGGACAAATATTATTCCAGATTGCATTTCCACCATTTTGGACAAATATTTTCTCATAATCATTTCCCGAAATGATGTCGGAAAATGTAGAAACTGATATCGGATTCTTGTTCAGCGATCCCAAAAATACTTTTAGTGAATAATTTGGTCAAAATTAGTGAGGAATTATAATTTTTTCGAACATTTTTGTTTAAAAAATGGCTTTTTATTTCGAGATACCACACTTTAAACAGTTTTTTTGAGGTTAGAATTTGTTTTCTTTTTAAAACACCTAACGGTATCTAAAACTAGACTTCTTGACGAATTTTTTCGTGTGGTCAAAATTTTTTTTTCTCCAAAATTGAAATGGGCAGAGGGGGTGGCCGGTTTGAAAAAGAATTCCCCATATATATATATATATATATATATATATATATATATATATATATATATATATATATATATATATATTTATATATATATATATATATATATATATATAAATATATATATATATATATATATATATATATATATATATATATATATATATATATATATATAAATATATATATATATATAGTATATATATATATATATATATATATATATATATATATATATATATATAAAGGGTGATTTTTTTGTGGTTAGGATTTTCATGCATTAGTATTTGACAGATCACGCGGGATTTCAGACAAGGTGTCAAAGAGAAAGATGCTCAGTATGCTTTGACATTTCATAATGAATAGACTTACTAACGAGCAACGCTTGCAAATAATTGAATTATATTACAAAAATCAGTGTTCGGTTCGAAAAGTGTTTCGCGATTTACGTCCGATTTATGGTCTACATAATCGACCAAGTGAGCAAACAATTAATGCGATTGTGACCAAGTTTCGCACTCAGTTTACTTTATTGGACATTAAACCAACCACACGAATGCGTACAGTGCGTACAGAAGAGAATATTGCGTCTGTTTCTGAGAGTGTTGCTGAAGACCGTGAAATGTCGATTCGTCGCCGTTCGCAGTAATTGGGTTTGTGTTATTCGACGACATGGAAGATTTTACGCAAAGATCTTGGTGTAAAACCGTATAAAATACAGCTCCTGCAAGAACTGAAGCCGAACGATCTGCCACAACGTCGAATTTTCAGTGAATGGGCCCTAGAAAAGTTGGCAGAAAATCCGCTTTTTTATCGACAAATTTTGTTCAGCGATGAGGCTCATTTCTGGTTGAATGGCTACGTAAATAAGCAAAATTGCCGCATTTGGAGTGAAGAGCAACCAGAAGCCGTTCAAGAACTGCCCATGCATCCCGAAAAATGCACTGTTTGGTGTGGTTTGTACGCTGGTGGAATCATTGGACCGTATTTTTTCAAAGATGCTGTTGGACGCAACGTTACGGTGAATGGCGATCGCTATCGTTCGATGCTAACAAACTTTTTGTTGCCAAAAATGGAAGAACTGAACTTAGTTGACATGTGGTTTCAACAAGATGGCGCTACATGTCACACAGCTCGCGATTCTATGGCCATTTTGAGGGAAAACTTCGGAGAACAATTCATCTCAAGAAATGGCCCGGTAAGTTGGCCACCAAGATCATGCGATTTGACGCCTTTAGACTATTTTTTGTGGGGCTACGTCAAGTCTAAAGTCTACAGAAATAAGCCAGCAACTATTCCAGTTTTGGAAGACAACATTTCCGAAGAAATTCGGGCTATTCCGGCCGAAATGCTCGAAAAAGTTGCCCAAAATTGGACTTTCCGAATGGACCACCTAAGACGCAGCCGCGGTCAACATTTAAATGAAATTATCTTCAAAAAGTAAATGTCATGGACCAATCTAACGTTTCAAATAAAGAACCGATGAGATTTTGCAAATTTTATGCGTTTTTTTTTAAAAAAAAGTTCTCAAGCTCTTAAAAAATCACCCTTTATATATATATATATATATATATATATATATATATATATATATATATATATATATTACAGCGATTCCACACGAAAACGACCGGATTCTGTCCTCACCCCCTTCGATTTTTATGAAACTTACTGAAGATGTTCTCTATGGTGTAGAAACACTAAAAATAATTTCTGTTTTTCTCTTCGGCTCTGTACTTTTGAACAGGGGCGCACGCCGTTTTAAGGATTTCGCAAAAATGCAATTTTTTAAAAACATATAGCTCGAAAACTACTTACCGGATGTTAATAAATGAGATCTCATGTGAAAGGAACTTAATGGTAGTTTTATAAATAGTTGTTATTAAATTTTTCAATTAATTGGTTGTGTGAGAAAAATGACAATTTTTCAAAAAAATTGATTTTTCAGTACTTTCGACAACAACAACAACCAATTTTTTATCATTTTTTGCAAGTTTAATCATTTCCCAAACAGGTACAAAAATAAAAAAATAGGTGTTATTTTTCGTTTTTATGATATAATTTTTTAAAAATTCCATGCAACACTTACTTTAATGCAAAAAAGAGGGATTTAATCATAAAAATGGTTCTATAATAAAAGAAAACACCGATAACTGCAATTTTTTAAACTTTTATAAAACAACTAAAAAAAATATTTGTATTAAAATAAATGTTATCAATTTAGTACTTATTAAGGAGTCAATTGTTGGATTATAATCATCATTAGGAGTATCTACTAATTTCTAAAAATAAGAATGTCGGTTATTACAGGTATATTAGTAATCACTGATCGAATGATCGTCCGTGTTGCTTATAGGCGTAAGCTGCACGTATGCGATTAGTCATCGGCTAAGTAACAAATTTCAAGTTTTTAGGTAAACTTTTAGGTATATATATATTTATTACGTTTTTGTTATTATCTCAACTTATTAGTCACCTAAGTGGGAATAGAACTGGGCGGGATCAAAAAGGATACTTATTATTACCAACTGACTCACCACTCAATTAAGTGTGATAATAAATGTTTATTATCCGGGCAGTAAAAACTTGCTCATGACAATTTTGTTTTCAAAAATCCTAAAAATAATTTTGTATAAATAAGAGAAATTTGGATGAACTAGGTCATTCGTAAGCCAGAGTTTAAAATTAAATCAAGTAAAATTTTAAAACAATAAGAATTCAGTATGAATATTAAGTGTGTTAAGTGCCAAAAATTCAAAAAAACAATCAAACTGTCGAAAAGCTCATAATAGTTTAATTGAGTTAATCACCCATTAATATGGTTGAATACATATGCAGTGGTTGTTACTTAAACATTTATAGTGCAACTAAATTAAGTGTTAACTAGCTGACCTGTGACTGAATAATCAGTCACGTGAATACATTTTGTTGAATTTTTGGTTAAGAAATGATTCAAAAGATTTTTTAAGATGTAAATTTGATGCACTTTTATCAACAATAAAGTAAATTCATATACGTGGTTAATTTTTAAATCTTAAACGGCAAGCACGCGCTTAAATGTACACAGTATGACTTACGTGTCAAGTCAAATATTCATATCTCAAACAGGAAGCGCGCGCTCGGAATCACATGAACACTTACGCACCCAAACTAAATATTAAATTCGGAAAAGGGAAAAGCACACAATTGCTGAGGCAAACTTTAATCTAAATATTTCAAAAGAAATGTACAAAAGGATAATAAAATAGTAGTAGAAGGTAGACAGTAAAATAGTAAAATATATTACAATTTACATGCACAGAATCTCTTCAAAAAATACATTCTTTGTTGTGATGTGCCCATCCCGATCAGCTGATTGATCGCTTATCTCAACGATAAACACCGTAAGTCTGTCAAATGAGCGGCATCTTGAAAATGTAACATACATCTGATCATGCGTAAATATGGGGTCCGGCAAGTACACTTCTACCTTCTTCAAGCTTTAATCCTGACTCTTGTTGATGGTTATGGCGAACGCGAGCTGAACCGGAAATTGAAGGCGAGACATTTTTAATGAGAAGATGCCTTCCGACCAGCACCTCACATTCCAGAATGTAGCGGTTTATTTTTGCGACGCGCATGCGTGTTTCATTGATTCGACCCTTGCTAGTGTTTAGATTCCTCATCAAACGAACGATCGCTATTACCTTTAGCGGGATGGCATGCCCCGGTAATCCGGACAATCAATCTTGTTGAGAAACTCGACGGGTAGGCGGAGTTCCTCATGAATGTCGTCACTCTCAAGTTTTTCAGCAATATGTTTGACTTCTTGTTCGTCGGGCAGGAGGTCAAGCACCTGCTGATTGGTTAGCGCGCAATCATCATTCTTGGGTGTAAGGATGGTGCGCTCCTCGATGGTTCCCTCGGCTGGTGTTGTGTTGATGTCACCATACACGAAATCGATCACACTTTGAGGAAGTCTGCCGGAAGTGTGATCGAGTCGGTTCAAACATTGCCGTTTCCAACAGAAATCAAATATTATGCAAACTCGTCCTCACCATCATCGACGTGCATGTTCTTGGTGAGCATAAACGTATTTACCAATTTCCAAAGCGGGTTCAACTTGATGGTCGATTCGCAAGTTCGCGCGCGTGCCGCCTTCAGGTAGTCACCACACATGAGGATGATTTTCCCAGCTAATGGAACACCCACTACCCGTCTATGATTGTGAGCTCTGCTCCTGGCATGATTAACTTTGAATTTAAATCGCGCGTCAACCATTAAGCAACTTTGAAATTAATTCGCGTGCCGACAGTGTTGCAACTTCGAATCTGAACCGCGTGTCAACTGTTTTACAACTTTGAATTTGAATCGCGCGCCACTAATTTGAACAAAAATATTTGCTTTTTGGTCGTCCCATAAAATTCTCAAAAGTTGCAAGATTTCACGTGCACAAAAACTTGGAAATTTTCTGAAACCACCTGAGATACCCATTTCGGGTACTTTCCGGTGGAATTTTTCCGATTTTTCTAGCCCACGCACAGCGCAATATTTATGTCGACGTACCCTGAAAAAATCTAACGGATCGGATCATGTTTAGGGGTCATTTTAGGGCTTAGTATGAAAAAATTAAGAATATTAATATAATAGATAGATAGAAGATAGATAGAAGCTGACCTTCGTCTGAATAATCAGTCACGTGAATACATTTTATTGAATTTTGGTTAAGAAATAATAAAGAAGATTTTTAAGATGTAAATTTGATGCACTTTTATCAAAAATAAAGTAAATTCATATACGCGGTTAGTTTTTAAATATTAAACGGCAAGCACGCGCTCAAATGCACACAGTATGACTTACGTGCCAAGTGAAATACTCATATTTAAAACGGGAAGCGCGCGCTCGGGATCATATGACCATTTACGCGCCCAAACCAAATATTCAAATCTCAACTTCGGCTGGGGACATTTTCATTATTCACTGCAGCAGTTGTTTTACGAAATGCATCCAACTGATTTTCGTTTAGCAAAAAGAAATTCGTAATTCAGCTTCTTCGGCTTCTCGAACTGTATCGAAGACTCGCACTTCTACTGGACTTCTCGATGGAGTTGGTAAGCTGATCATAGCGCAAGAAAGTCCGGGCTATATAAGAATTATGTTGATATCGTGGAGAGCCAAATTTTTGCTACATTTTCAATATGGTGTCAGCTGTAATCGAGAGTCATGTCATCTGCATACTTCATCCAGAGATCAAGAGGCTTTGAAGGTTGACAAAAGCAACAAATATAAACGCAAGTCTCTCGAAGCTATCTTGGCATTTAAAAGGCTGCTGTTTCCGTTAAGATTGATCCCATTGCTGCTGTTTCCGTTAAGCAGTGATCCCATTCATCATCGCTTACCAGACTTCATGCAGCTATAGCTTTGAAGGTTTTGTAAATAAAACATTCAAATGTTCGTACAAATTCAAAGCTGGTGGAACCTCGAATATGTAGCAAAAGCAGCCGCAGGGAGAGACGCTCCTCATCTCTCAGGATTACTGTTTACATTCGTGCAACAACCAGCTTTCCACTTCTTTGACGAAGTTGCCATTTACCGCGACGTATACGTAATGGTGGGGAATGTCAGTATATAAGAATTGACGTGAGTTTTGATCATTGAAGTTGAGCTGAAACCATGACTGAAGCTTCGTTCGGCCAGTTTGTGCCGCAAACAACGCTTCATCTTCATTACTTGCTTCGAATGTAATTATTTATTGATTCGGTAGGTGGGCAGAAAACGGATCACGGCATAAGATCGCTTATGCATTTTCGACTCGATAAAAAATAATTTGATATCGCGATTTTCAACAAAGTAGCTGACATCTGGTGAATTAAGTATGCTGTGTGCCTGATACCGATTTTTTTGTCTAAATTTCCGACTAACTAAATTGATCGTTAGTTCACCCAGGTATGGTTAGATGTCTCTAATTGTAATTATATAATGCAAAATCTACCCGATATTAAGTTCTAAACAGCAAACTTAGTTTTGGTTTATCAATTACTGATAAAGAATGTTTTGTGGAATGTTACATTTAAGTTTATATAGCAGATTTTAATTAAACATCAGATGCGGTTTGTTTTATGCCATCTTTGAACGATTGGTATGAACTAACCATAAATTTAGTTAGTTGGAAAATTATAGACAAAAAAATCGACGTGAGGCACACAACATTATTAATATAATAATAATAATAGATAGAAGATGTATAGCGTGTCATGACAAAATTGTATTTTTACACTCACAACTATTAACACCAAAATCTATGTAAAATCATTTTATGTTCTCTGTTTTGTTTAATTGAGATTCAATTACAAATTTTCTACTCATTTTGTCATCACAGTGTGTCATCACAAAAACATCGTCAATTGTAATAAATTTTGTCATTGTCACGGTGTAATGCGCATGTTCATATATTCAATATAAACATATTTTGTCATGGCATTCTGGCGTCGTGACAAAATTTTGCTGAAAACACCTGAGGTACTCGTTTCAGGTACTTCCCGGTGGAATATTTCCGATTTTTCTAGCAAAGGCACACCGCTATATTTATGTTGACCTACCCTGAAAAATTTAAACGGATCGGATCATGTTTACGGGTCATTTTGGCGTTGAGTTTGAAAAAATTAAGCGTATTAATATAATAGATGATCCAGGGCCCTCTGGAATACAAACGATCAACTCGAATGTAGACTGTTCACACCTGCCAGCAGATCATCAAGTTCATCAATAGCAACCGAAGAGGAGATATACATTTATCCAGATATTCTATCATTCAACGATACGTTGTTGTCCATTGGCAGTTCACCGATAAATCGTAAAAAAATGAGAGTTGAATGTTACAAGACAAAAAAAATTCAAGAAGTTTCAACGAAAATAGCAGAGGATATATTTCATCTGCCTTCCAGTTACGATGCCGCAACTAGTGCTGACATAAATGAAATGATCCAACAATTGAAAAACAAGTTTGGAAATTGTAAGAACCAAAATGAAAGGTACATAGTTTTAACAACGCTACCAAAACGCTGGTCTGCTCAAAAAATTGAACGGGAGTTTAACGTGTCACATTATACAACAAATAGAGCAAAGCAGATTCAGGAGGAGCACGGCATAATGTCAACACCGAACATTAAATGTGGATCGAAAACCATTAATCCTGAAATAGCCGAATTCGTGCAGAACTTCTATGAGGACGATGAAATAAGTAGAGTGTGTGCTGGAAAACGAGATTTTGAAACAATAACAACAGATGGAGTATAACAAAACAACGAAGATTAGTGCTCTGTAATTTAAAGGAAGCGCATCAACTATTTAAAAGAACATATCCATTAATAAAAGTTGGATTTTCTACATTTGCTTCACTGCGTCCAAAACACTGCGTTCTATCAAATTCAAGTGGCACACATTGTGTATGCGTATGCATATACCATCAAAACATTAAACTGATGTTTAACGTCATAAAAACAAAAAATCTTCTTTCTCATTCTTTAGAAAGTTATCGTGATCTTCTATCTCAGATTGTATGCGGAAATTCAAGAACATCGTGCTATTTAAACGAATGTACATCTTGCCCAGGAACTACAAATTTACACCAGGAAATATCAACAAAATTACTAGAAAATGGTGTAGATGAGATTACTTATAAACAATGGCAGCAAACAGATCGGTGTACAATAGAAACAACAATTTTCAACATTAGAATTTACTGATAAATTTTGTGAGCAACTACAAAACATATTACCACATTCATTTATTGCAGAACAACAATCAGTGTATCTAAAACATAGGAAGTCTAATTTGGAAAACGATGAATGTGTTGTTATATGTGATTTTTCGGAAAATTACTCATTCATAGTTCAAGATGCAGTTCAAGGATTTCATTGGTCCAATTCTCAGTGCACCATACATCATCCTTTTGCAGTTTACTATAAGAATAAGAACGAAAATTCTTCCAATAATAGTAATTTGGAATTCACCAGTTTAATATAGCTATCTCGGAGTCAACCAAGCACAATCATGTAGCAGTGAGATTATTTATTCAAGGCCTAGTTGATTTTATATAGGCGAAGACAAGTCATGTTAAAAAGATTTGTTTCTTTTCTGATGGATCTGGAGCACAATATAAAACAAATTGAATTTTTACAATTTTTTTTTTTTATTTTTTTTTTGTGTAATTTTAAAGAAGACTTCAACATACAAACAGAATGGCACTTCTTCGCAACCTGCCATGGAAAAGGACCATGCGATGCATTAGGAGGTGTTTTTAAGATAAATGCCGCTAGAGCAAGTTTGCAAAGGCCGTTTGAAAATCAAATAACCACACCACATGAACTGTATTCTTGGGCTATTCAACATGAGTGAAAAGTGAATTATCAGATTTATAGTACCAAAGATTATAATATCATGGAAAGCAAAATAAAAAATCGGTATAACTCAATAAAACAAATACCAGGTACTCATCAATATCATAGTTTTGTTCCAATTGATAAGACATCTCTATACACATTAAAAAAAATTCGTTTTGTGAAGATCAACATTGTTTTAAATTAGAAAAATAAATATTATATTATTAATATAATAAATCGTTAAAATTGTATTTTAAATATGTTTACTTAATAAAAATATTGTTTATATGAAATTAAAAATAGTACTTGTTTTATTTTATTATTAAAACAAATGGACAATTGGTAATAGAAATTTGCCTAACCATTTCCCGTTTAACTTTACTGGGAATAATTTAATATTCTGTATCTCATAAATAAAAAAAATAAGTATAAATAGATTAAAATAAAATAGACACTTAAAATGAGTTAAAAAGTATTAAATTGATAAAATTTATTGTAATAAAAATATTTTTTTTAGTTATAAGTTAACCCATGTTTTATTAAAGTTTAAAAATTGCAGTTATTGGTGTTTTCTTTTATGATAGAACCATCTTTATGATTAAATCCCTCATTTTTGCATTAAAGTAAATGTAGCATGGAATTTTTAAAAATTATATCATAAAAACGAAAAATAACACCTATTTTTTTATTTTTGTATCTGTTTGGGAAATGATTAAACTTGCAAAAAATGATAAAAAAATTTGTTGTTGTTGTTGTCGAAAGTACTGAAAAATCATTTTTTTTGAAAAATCGTCATTTTTCTCACACAACCAATTAATTAAAAAATTTAATAACAACTATTTATAAAACTACCATTAAGTTCCTTTCACATGAGATCTCATTTATTAAAATCCGGTAAATAGTTTTCGAGCTATATGTATTTAAAAAATTGCATTTTTGCGAAATCCTTAAAACGGCGTGCGCCCCTGTTCAAAAGTACAGAGCCGAAGAGAAAAACAGAAATTATTTTTAGTGTTTCTACACCATAGAGAACATCTTCAGCAAGTTTCATAAAAATCGAAGGGGGTGAGGACAGAATCCGGTCGTTTTCATGTGGAATCGCTGTATATATATATATATATATATATATATATATATATATATATATATATATATATATATATATATATATATATATATATATATATATATATATATATATATATGTATATATAATACTTACTTTCGTCTTACATATGTGCCTGAGTGTTTCAAGGTTGCACAAATAATCATGATAAAAAACCAGACAAACCAGCCGAGCAAATGGGCTCATACAGGCCGATCTCTTTGTTACCTACTATTTCAAAATTGTTTGAGAAGTTGTTATTGAAACGACTAAGACCAATGATCATTATATCTGACTTCCAGTTTGGATTCAGGAATAAACATTCGACAATTGATCAAGTTCATCACGTGACTGCAAAGATAGAACAAGACTTGAAGAGAAGAAATATTGCCCTGCCGTACTTCTAGATGTATCACAGGCTTTCGATATAGTGTAGCATGAGGGTCTTATCTTAAATGCAAAATTTTAATTTTCTTATCAGAAAATTACTGCCAATTGCTCGAGTTGTACCTCTCCAAACGAATATTTAGAGTATCATATGAAGAAACATACTCCAACTTTAACCCAGCCACAGCAGGGGTGCCCAGGGTAGCGTATTAGGACCCATCCTATATCTACTTTACACTTCTGATATACCGAAAACGGAAATAACCTTCATTGGAACTTTTGCTGATGATACAGCAGTATTGGCATCAAGCGAATCGCAGAATCAAGTAGTAGAATACTTACAGCATGCACTCGATAAAATCAGCCAATGGACCAGGGATTGGAAAATAAAGCTTAACGAGCTGAAATCAGTACATGTAACATACACGTTGCGGCACAAAAACAGCAACATCCATACATTTCTCAATGGGGTACAAATTCTCCAAGCTGAATCTGCAAAATATCTCGGATTGCATCTCGATTCAAGATTGAACTGAAAATATCACGTTAGACAAAAAGAAACAACAAATTTCAAAACAAATTTCTACGTACAATAACGAATGCTTACCGCTACGTAACCAACGAGGAATTACACAAAGACCTAAATGTTAAATGGATTGATGAAGTGATCCAGGAATTTGCCATCAAACATGAAAGAAGGTTACTGCAACATACCAACAGTGAAGCAATACAACTTCTTGACATAACACAAGAACTGAGACGCCTTAAAAGAATTAAACCGCATGCGCTGGTCATCTAATAAATAAAGTTTCATTATTGGGAGCAGAATATTGATTTCTGTAAACCCACACTCGCTCCACATATTATAGTTTCAAATAAGTGCGTTATTATCATTAGTAATAAATTATCATTTGATAAGATTGTACTATTTAAATAAATAAAAAAAAAAAAAAAAAAAAAACTATTTCAGAATCCTATTTTCATCCACCATAACTAATTTCATTTTGATTCGGGAAAAATGAAAACGAGTAGTGTAATTTGCCATATTATAAAGAGGATTTTAGAATTTCACTTTTATCCTTCGAAGTCAATTTGGAGTGCTACAATTTCATAAAAACCAACGAAACACATGCATGAGGAAACTCCGAAGAAGAAAAAATCCAGAATTATGATTTCCGGGATTTTGATAATTGGGGATTTTGAAACCCTAAATATGATTACATTGCATGCATTGGGTAGTGTGTATTCCGTGCATTATAGCAATAGTGAATGCTATTATTGGCATCTGTTACTAAACATGGTCAGGGGTGCACACTCTCTGGGGTTCAGCTTCATTTCGAGTCCACTGTAGTTATTAAGTAAGATATAATTCAGAAGATGACATTGCAGAAACCGACAAGCGCGTTATAAATAGCTGTATTTCTTCACTCCAAGACATTGTCATCTCCATTTAAAGTAATTTATTAAGGGAGTAATGGACTGTGCCTAGAAGTTCACGTCTGAAGGAAGACTGATTCATAATCAAGATAAAAAAAAATTTCGGGATGTTCCTGATGGGAGTGGAACACTTTCTTTATTCCACAACTATCCTGGCAGTTGCTCACCTCCAAGTATCGTAAAAGCATATTTTGTAGCCTATTTGTAGTCAGAGAACATTTTGATTTATTTGTTGAAATTGTTGTCCTTAATTTTTTAGAAAACAAATCTTTCCGTATCATTCAAAAATTTTCACAAGGACGATTAATTTGAACTACACATCGATAAAATCCAATGAAAATTCAAATAAAAATGCTATTAAAAAATATAATGACCACCATAGCGAATTCACTTTAAGAAATGATCATAGGTTTATGCCCGGGAATGTTGCAGAAAACTTGGAAACGACCGATGTACCTCTTGAACTAAATAATTTTAATGATTCTACACTTAACAAAATATTCAAAAACGTTTTGAACAAATTCAGCCCAAATCGAACTAAGAAAACGAAGACAAAACGGCAAAACTGATTTATGAATAAAGCAGGGACAAAGGACTACGAGTTTGCTAAAAATGACAAAGGATTTCGTGGTCTGATCTGTGGCATCGATTGTTGGCGGACATGCCAATCTATGGACCAGACCGACGATTGCTCTGACATTGGCTGCGTGGATATTGTAAAGCCTAATGATCAAGCAAGCAAGCATTGGACGAAGTAAGGAGCATTCATTTTTTGTAACCCATCGGGATTGGTTTGGTTACACGACAATGATTGAACATAATATTGATACAGGTAATGCCAATGCTCTTAAAACGTTCAAAACAATTTAAACCTCGAATTTTCATTTTCGATTCTGTTAAGATCCACGCAAATTAATTAAAGTGACAGTGAAGGATACCTATCCGTTACCAAACACTAAAAGATATTTGTCTAGTAGATCGAGCTAACAGTTGAAATTCGGCCTAAAACGGAATTTGATGTACCATGAAAAGTCCTCCTCCAGTATAAACGTATACTGTTTAGGTTGTACAATGCTAGCCAAACTTTCTGTCGATTGATGAACAAGGTTATCTATGTTGACTTGAAATGACTTGAAATCGAGAGGATTCGCTTACCTTGATGTGGAAAGATAATCTGTCGATTAGCTTAGATAAATCACGATTTTGACTTACTTGGATATTCCGGTATCCGGTATCCTGAACTTCAGAGGCTAATTGGAATGGCTGGTTGGTACAGGAGGTTTATCCTCGAGTTTTATGTTGATATCCTGACGAGGTAAGAAAACAAAGAAAAATAGTATTTGTAGCAGCATCTTCTGGAATTGCTACCACACTACTATCAGGTGGCAAAACAGTGCATTGAGTGTGTAAGATCCATGATCCATATAGACTTAGACAACGGAACTAAAATGGGCACAGTATTACGCAACAGTGATAATGACGATGGCTAAAATTAAAGTCGTAGAAGCTGTAGACATGCGTATAGGAATAACCGGGTTAAGAGCCTCATTCTACAAACACTACTTGTATAGTGGCTAAGAATATCAGGAACATGAGAATTTACGACGTGGTAGTAATTCGCATGTTCAAGAATTCTATCAACGTAAGAACAACCTACCGGCTACAATTAAAACAGAATTCTGTCCGCAATTGAAGGAAATGAGATAGAAATCACGTCAAGAAACAGCGCATTTCATTTAGAATTTCCAAATTCCCTCACTGCTAACGGGCTTCCTGAACTTAAAGTCGGGCGAAGTCCCTGGCATCAGCTAGTTGTTTTTTATATTTACGTAATCTAAATAAAATTACAATATTTTACGTGGAAGTTTATGTTATAATTTAGAGGGTGACCCATCTAACGTTTTCAATTTAATTTGGCTCTAATTTTATTTTATTAGAAAGGGTAGACATTGTCATTTGGGAATTCAATTTCATTCAAATAACTTCCACGGCTGGCAGTGCGCCATTCTGTCAACCCAATTTTTCAGAATTTCAATTGTATGGGCTCCTTTATGATCAATGGCAGTCTGTGTCCTTCTCTGGAATTCTGTGTAACAAAAATTCGTTTATCTTCGTTCACGCCCGCCATTGACTGTAAGGTAAGCTCTTTCTCATTTTCGAAAAAATGGACTAATGGGGCTACGTGTGGATTTCTTGAGCCCTAATTTTGCTTGTTGACGTAACCTCCAAAGTTAAAATGAGCTTCGTCGGAAAAGATGATTTTTCGGTAAAAATACTAATTTTTTCCAAGGGGAAAGCGAACCGGAAACGTTGCGGGAGGTTATTTTGCTTAAACTCCTGCTAACTGAACTTTGCACGCCTTTATACCGAGGTCATTATGCAAAATTCTCGTCACAGAACTGCGTGAAATGTTCAATTATTGAGCACGATGGTGAGTTGATGTTTATGGATGCTCAAACAGATTCTAAATCACAGCTGCAATGTCCTTGGCTGCTCGCGCTGTAAAAGCACTATTGCACGAGCATTGATCTACAAACTGCAGGCATTTCATTTCTACTGAATTTTTCACGTAAATTTCTTACAGTTTGGGTAGAAGACTCACTCATAATATTGAAAAGTAAGTTTTCAATATTTCACAATTTTGTTCAAGTGCAAATATTAATCTAATATTATGTGACGTAAGTGTTGCCACACTCGAAATAACTAAATAGTCTAATAATTTCTTCCAGTAACGATAAATCCACGATTTATCAATTTTTCCGATAGTGAGAAAAATCGAGAAAGCGTTTCTAATGGGACTAGTTCGCGTCGAATGATATTTTTTGGTATCTGATATATGATTTTTGAAATGATTTGAAAAAAATTTAAATCGTTAAAATTTCAAGGGCAGAGGTGATTTCACTATCAAACCTTCATCGGTGCACTGGACTCCAAAATAGGCAAATACTTTTGAAGTCAACTATCATTCGACTTATTGGCTATTTAACATCTTTATACAATTTGCAACAGATCGTAGAAATACTAAAGTGTCGCAAGAGACGCCACTAGGACAAATTAGAAGATAAGAATAGTTTTCAAGAAAATCAAACGAGCCGTTAATTTCCATTTACAATTACCGTTGTAAACTGGAACCTACATTTATAGAAGAAGAGCAGTATAATGCATAAGCAGATGTCTTAATTCAGTAATAATAAGACGCAGTTATGTCACTTCATTATGTCAGTTTTACAACAATCGTATCAATTTAATCGCGAAACAAATGAGAAGAGAAACGGTAAACTCTAAAAGCTATCACCGCACACACATGCGTACTCAATATTGCAAATTATTAATAATAATTTCGATTAACAAAAAAAATAATTTACCTCACACAATAACATTTCAATTTCATCACGCGAAATTGATAATCATATAAGAAGCTGAGCCGAAAAAGAAACAATAAGTTACTCGTGTTGATCGTTAATTGTTGCTTGATCGAATTTTTTATTAAAGCGAGTTTTATTTGTTTATTTTGCCCGTATTTCCTGATTTACGAAATATACTCATCAATAACATCCGATTATATAACCGTCTGGAAAATATGTACAGATTGTGTTTCGTGATGTAATAAAATTTTACAGTATACACACGTATATCAAGATCACGATCATTTTTATTAAAAAATTATCAAGGTCAGAAGAAACTTAAATACAGTGCATACGTCAATTATATTCATTTAACATATCAAAGTGAGATCAGATCGTTCAAGAAGAATGCAAGAGAGCATCGACCTGGGCTTGGATTGTTTGTTTCGTTTTATATGCTACTCGCGGCAGCTGTCACAAAACAACACGGAACATCACGGAATATTGATGAAAGTTTTTTATTACTCCAATATAATATTGTAATCGCAGTGAAGTTTATGCCAAAATAACAAAATATATACTGTGGCCCGTAAGTACTTAAAATTGAAAAACACTCAAAAATTTAACTTTATTTGAAAATGTTTAATAAACACTAATATTTCTACACCATTAAGCAGAAACCATTTAATTTTTAGGAATATTTTTGAGTAAATTTCATAAAATGAATTTTTTTAAAACAAAATACACTACGGATCGCGCAGAGGTAACCAGGGCTGCATAATTTAAAATGTTTAAGAATTGTTGTAGTACACTCAGTGATATACTCTATCGAAAATCAAAAGTCTCAGAGATTTCCGAGCATACGGTTTGGATCCTATCCAAGATTTGTTTCTGACGTCAACTTCTAGTTCGGAACCATTTCTGTTTGTTTAAAATATTACATTTTAGAAAATTCACTCAAAACTATTCCCTAAAATAAAATGTTTTTTAATGGTGTAGAAATATTTTTGTTTTTTTTAAATTTCAAGTTTTGAGTGTTTTTTTCAATTCTAAGCACTTAAAGGACACTATGTTAATTTTGTTATTTTTGCAACTTCAGAGTAAAATTACTCTTCGCACTTCCTCTGTTCCTAAATTGCCTTTTTTCGAAAGTTACGTGTCTGAAGATCAAGTGGTGGCAAAACTAATTCATATTTGTTTGATTTTCTTGAACTTTTTATTTACATAGATGAAGAGAAATGTTATTAAAATATTTCTTTTTTACACCAACAAAGAAATGTGCAAATTAGCCTTGAACCCAAAAGGCACACCTTTAGAAAATTCGGCGACAAAAAATATTAAATCGGATCTAATTTCGCTGAAATTTGTGAAAATTATAAATGAAATAATTCTTCTTCAAACGCTTCCGCTTCCGGTATACTATTTTAAGCCAAATTCCATTAGAACCTCCTAAGTTACAGAAAAAACTGACTGAAAAAACTGTCCAGTAAGTTCGTTTAGAGTAGTCAAGCCATCTACCAATTATTTTTATTTATTTATTTATTCTATCATTCTACCATGTCTATGCAATTGGTTATTTACAGAAATAAAATAATAATTTAAATACCAAAAATAAAATAAGCCATAAAAATCAAAAATTAAAGTTCTAACAAAATGAAAACTATACTAAATGACCCTAAAATCAAACTATTAACAACAATTAATAATTATAAATTACAATTGCTAATTACATTCATTTATTTATTAAGATAAGCGGGAACCACAATTGTGGTACTTAGTCAAAACTCCAGAGAAGCGATCGCCCTCTAAAAAGCATTGCGAGAAGTGTTTAGATCAAAATATTCAGCAACGGTATTGAGATCTCGTTTGATGCGCGTTGCCAGGATCATGGGAGCGTTGAGGAGCATAAATATTAAAGAGTGAAAGTATATCAGCACAATCAACTTTACCACAAATAATGTCACGTGCAAAAGTAGCATTGGCAGATGTACGCCTAGAAGCCATTGACTGAAGGCTCAGGAAATGACAACGGTCAAGGTAAGGTGAGAGACTATAATCGTCGCACTGTAAAGAAGGTAATTTTTCAATCAATGCCTGCAAGCTGCAACACATCAAGCTCAGAAAAAACATTTTTTGTTTATTAGAGATAGGTATCATTGAAGTTTGTGAGATATCCTTAACAAAAACCGTACTGAAGTATTCGGGGAAAAAAAAGTAGATTGTTAATGGTTTATCGGAATTTTGACCAACGAATTCCATAAACGACGGTAAGCCGTTATTTTGGTTCTTCAGTTTTACAAATCTCCAAAATTTCTTTGGGTTACAGCGTAAATCGTCCTCTTCATCAATCTTGTAATTATTGTACAGGAATCGGTTAAGACAGGAGAATTTCCTGCGCAGAAACTGAAACTGAGTAAAATCGAAAGCTAGACCTCAGTACGCCTATATCTCCTGTGAGGCTTTATTGAACAAAATGTATAGGAAAATTTTTATAGAACCGTGGTCGGCATTTGCATAATCAAATACAGAGCAATTTTTAGAGCGCTAGAAACCTGGATTGAAACTGGAGTGTGTGATAAATACTCAAAGATCCGGCAAGGTCATGACAAGGCTTAAGTTTAGAAGATCGATTATAAACCGAAATCGAACTGTTTAGTATATGTATATTGTTAATCTGAGAAACGCCTATGTTTACCATAAAATCACATAGATTAAGGCGGAATGATCGTTAGTATTAGCTGGACTGAAGACATTGTCGTCCATCATCCAGACTAACTGTGGAAAGTTGAAATCGCCCAAAATAATGAAGTCAACGTTCTCATTCATAAATGATATTAAATTGCTAGAAACACTGTCAAGAAAATCGTGACAAAAACCATAGTCGGATTAAGTTGAAAGCAAAGTGTGAAATGCACTGCAATAAGCACGCCACCGCACCTTTACGATTTTTACTACAGCTATACCGGTCACAGGGAAAAACGCAACTGTCCGATGTGATGGCAGTTTGCTTTTTAATTGCGTACAGAAAAATATTTTATTTTTATTGGACCATACGCCCTTTTTATATGTGAGAGTGAGGGAGTTCCTACAATGTGTTTAGTAAACTGCGAATTTTACTTGTTTGAGTAGTTTTAATATTTAGTTATAACAAAAATCTCAGAGTTTCTTCTAAAACACCTCCTTATGGAAATGACGGGCATATGTTGACTAATCAAATGAAACATACGGCTTTCCTTTAAATGTTTCAAGAAACTTCGAATTTTACTTGATTGAGCAGTTTCTGTTATACTAAAATTGCCCAAAGAAGTAAATTTAGAAATTTATTCAAACAGCTGTTGTAGGAAATCCTCTGCCTTCTGTATAAAAAACGCATATAACTCATTTGATTAGACAAACATATGCCCGTCATTTCCATAAGAAGACATTTTAGAAAATTATTGTTATAACTAAACCTTAAAATTACCGAAACAAGTAAAATTCGAAGTTTATCAAGAACGTTGTAACTGCCCCTCCATTCAATCATGTGGCATCTTAAGAAAATTTCTCACATTTTTGTTATTGCTCGAGCCTCCATTCCAGTATGATTTAATTCATGGTAGTGCCGTTTCTATATTTATTGTAAGAATTTTCAGAGACATTTTCAAACGGGTTGATTTCGAAATATTTTTGAGTAGGACTTTATTCAATGCACCTATAGAGTCTGAGTGGAATACTTTTAATGGCCAATAACAAGATATTACAGGCCAAAATTCTACTAATATGGGATGATTTCTATGGGCTTAAGCTTTTAAATAATAAAAGTTTGATTTCCAAACCGATTGATCACGATAGGTATTTTTTGAGTAAAACTCGTATATTGAATTCGTTGATTGAGACACTTTGAAGTGTAACACTGTACGAATTCAATGAACGAGTTTTAACGTCCATCGATATCATCTGTGTAATCTATAAAATGAAAATCGTAGAAAAAATTCTTAAGTCTTACATTGTTAGGACTAAGGTTGTTAGGACTAAGGTCGGCTACTTTAGTCGTTTATGTTAAACTAGCTGAGTTACCCGGCGTTGCACGGGAGGTATATAAGCATGAATTGTATTTTCGAATATTTTGTAGAAAATGTTTGGATAACTCAGTAGTTCCGGAGACGTAAGCTAGAAGAGGTTCGGGTGGATCATCCAGAGGAGGCAAATTCACTTTTCCATTTGAACAACACATTCCAGGCGATTCATTGTGAAACTTGAACCATTTACCCTATTGAAACATTGTAATCATAGTCTTTCGCGTAATTGAATGCCGCTAACTTTAAATCACCTCTAAAAGTTTCTTTTAATCGTCCATATCGTGACCGATCGACTTCCAGCCGGGCCTCACGATATTCAATGGTTTCAGTAGCTCTAGAAGAAGACATCCTGCTTCGAACATTTTCAAGTTTCATCAGCTCTTGAAGAAGACATCCTGCTTCGAACGTTTGCAAGTTGTTTTTCGCGCTGTTTAGTTGTTTCATTAGCTCTAGAAGAAGACATCCTGCTTCGAACATTTGTAAGTCGTGTTTCATACTGTTCGCTTGATACAGCCACCCTTGCGGCTCTAATATTCTTCGACTTTGCAGTTACCTGCCCAATTGATCTTTTTTTCGGTGGCATTTTTAAGCAAAAATGAAACGTGTAGCTAATTAATCAGGAATGACGGGCATTCAAAACAGAAATTAGTATTAATTTATCAAAACGATTTTAATGTTCCCTTCGATACGTTTCACCGCGAACTGTGTTTGAAAATGTCTTTATGGAATTTTTTTTAAGCAAAATCAAATGTTATCTACAATCAAAAAGTAATCATAGATTAACACGTTTATAAACTGAAAACTTAAATCTAATAAGAATGTATATTCACTTGAAATAATATTTAATACCTGGAAAATAATCACCAACAATTATTTTATTGCAATATAGCTAACTAATCGAGAACAACGACATCCGAAACACAAATTAATAATAATTTATTCAAAACGATTAAAACTACGTCCATCCACTTCGATACGTTTTAGCGTGAACTGTGGTTGAAAATGACATTTCGAAAAACAAAAGAAGTTTTTTCAAACTAAGGCAATTTTACACGTACAATAATTTGAATCCAAGGATGTTTCTTGTAGAAGATGCTATTTTCAAATATAAAACGCTAGTGCTTTTCAAAATAAATCAGTTTATATGTACAATATTTCAGAGATTTGCCTTCAGTTAAAGTGATGAAAGATTGTCTTAAATTTAAATTAATAAAATTAATTTGAATAATTAAATCAATTATAGTAGAGGTATGATTTGTGTATAACAATCGCACGCTAGATATTATTTTTGGTGTCTAAATTTGCGGCTAAGGCGGTATTTTTGAACATTTAAATAATTGTATCTATACATGTAAAAATGAATTCTTGATTCAGGGCAGACTTCCGGATTGATCTTTCCATGCTTGGTGCTTACTTCTCTTGATAGCCAGTTTTATTTTAAATTTAGCTCAGTTATATTGCGCTAGAGTGCAACAAATGCTGCACAGTATCTGCGATACTCACGATGGTATTTCTTATAACCTTCCTTTAAACCTCGCTTGAAGGTCGTTGTGCTTGTAGATCTCGCAGACTTTCCAATGGATTGCAGTCTTCATAAAACCCTAACAGAAGAAAAGAGTATGTCGTCCACTGTTGGTATTTGTGCGCACCATTCTATGGCCCTTGAGTTTAAATCATCAGTTTTATGAATGTCCTTCGGATCTTGACACCGGAGACTAAACTGTGGGTTGCGGGGTAGTAAATGGGTAGTAAACGTTTCTACGTGACTTTTTTATATTTTTTATTTTGTTATCTTTCCATTCTGTCTTGGAGCTGACACATGACTTATTGGGTTCTCTTTGTAGGGCTCTGTGCTGCGAAAGTAAATCGCAGCTATTTTCATCGATATTTTTGAATTTCTCGCATCTAATAGCAAAATTCACCTATACTTCGTGTACATACTGTAATAAAAGATCTTGTGCGGTCCTAAGGTCTAATTGCAATACTATGTCATGGTTTACGTGCAACTTGCGGGGCTTTCGGGTGCACTGGACATTTAATATTGCCAGCCGGATGGTTCCTGTGAGTATTTTTGCATCCTGTTTTCGGACAAATCATATACAGTTTACAAAATTAGTGCAATTCAAAGCAGAGTCTGGACTGGAGCAACCAATGTATTATTACACTCACTAGGAGAACATCTAATGTATGTTTCATAATGTCGAATTAGTTCTAAATATTCAGATTCAAGTTAGGTTATCCCATACATAGATCGTTCACCTCATGGTTTCTCTTCATATTTTTCAATATTTCCCTATATGTTAGGTTTCTTGTATTCGTGATCACAGAAGAATCCGGGTGGGGACACTGCTCTGTCGTCTTCGGCTTACGCGTTTCACCTGTCTTGTTCTTTATTTCAATTTTCAAAACGATTTTATTAATTTTCTGGTACTGCCGTCTTACCTAACTGGGCATGTTTGACTTATGCTAGGTGAACACGAAAAAATGATGGAATTGCTTTTCGTCCAGTTTCATAAGTGTCAACGATCACGTAGGCTCCGATGTGCAGAGTCTCAAATCAGTTAAATAATTTCACAGACCTGGTTGTTTCAAGGTTTCTAGAGCACATTTTAATGCTTAGTTTGTGAGGATCAATATAATCATTGTTCTGAATTACTTCCCAGTAGCCAAGATGACTACTGCTGAAATATTGCGGTCGGTTGGTTTATTACTCGGGATCCCTTAACCATATCTCCCTTATTTTATAGAACTACGAGGCACGAACTCGCGGGCAGACACTGGCCAGGCCAGACAGCATTCTAATATGAAATAGACAATTATGGGGATGCGTGTAATTATTGTGATATGAAACGCCTTTTTTACATAGAAGATCAACTGTCTTTATATAACCTTTCAGCACAACTATCCGCTTCTCGACGAGGACTACTTATTGATTATTAAGTAGCTGAGCCAGCAGTGTGTGTCGGCTATTTAATATTTTATTTTATTTCGAAAAAGAAAGTAAAACGCGTGGTAATCAATAAAACTAAGTCAAGAATCTGTCCGGTTTCTATTGTTTGTTGTTGTTTATGTACCTACTTAACAACAGCGAGAACGAGCCAGAGAAACTTTAAAAGGGATACGATATAAGGCTGGGGGTAAGAAGAAAGAGAGATAAAGAAATTATGATCTAGGAAAACGGTTAACAGAATACAAGAGGGAAATGTTACTTTACACACCCCTTTTAGAATTAAAGAAACTGAAATTCTAACAGATATGAAAATTGCTAATTCATGAATCAACGATAACGTACAACGAGCGACGATGAATATGCTCGGAGCAATATGGATGAAGAAAGACAACTTGATCAAGACGCCAGAGTTTACAACATAAGTATTATATGGTTGTTAACGTTAAAAAATCCACTCCCGTTATAGCTGTTCTTGACTGGTCCTACTGGATGTGAGAATACTTTTCTAATCGAACCCATCATAGAAATTTGTAATCGATTCTCACACCGCGGTCGCTATAGGACTGTTCACACTGCGAATGAAATCACGCTTTTGACTTTTCAAACGCCATTGTCGAACGAAGTCAAGGGTTTATATACATCTTTATTCAAGTATTTGTTATCGATGAATCAGCATGATTGGGCGAAAATGTTAGAACCCGTAGATTTGAGACTGAAAGAAATAACGGGAAATTATGATGTCGCTTTTGGTGGATTGCACATCCTTTTTATTAGTGGTTTGAGACAGTTGCCACCGTTAGAGCCACTTCTATTTGGAAGTAAAAAATACTGCAGATCAATATGGTCAGCAGTTATGGAAGGGAATTGTTTTTATGAATTGACCAAAGTTATGCGACAGGAGAATGCTGAATTTTCATCATTATTAACAAAGGTTGGCAACGGGGATAGACTAGATGAACAAAAATTGCAACTGATTGAATCGAGATTCTGCTCAGATACACGAAGAACGCTGTATAATTTGAGGATGTTGAGTTCATCTGATGAAACATCGAATTCAGTTGCTGATGACGAAATACTCGGATATAGAGCTGATCGCGAAAAAACAGGATCGCTAGAGAGAAGCTTCACAAACTCAGCACGATTGACACAGGAGGGTTGCGATACGACACATCGTCAGTATATTGTAATTGGCACACGTTGAATTGGGTGATCAAAATATAGTTGGCATCTATCAAAATGTTGGCGATTCGCTACCCGACCGGGAAGAAATTCCCAGCACGTTAGTCAAACCAAAACTACTTTTGGCGACATGTGCGCCGCGAGATGCACTTTGGCTAACGGTAAACAAATTGTTATGGCCACAGTTTATATTTCCGTCAATCAGAACGTTAAAGACAAAATAGGTTTTCTCCACGAAGCATTTTTATGTTAGCATATTCAGAAGAGGGTTCACAACTGTTGAATAAACTCACTGATCACTTTGATTAAGATGACGGATTGCGCTTAGTACAATTTTAAAGAACTTCATTTAGATTCAGTTTCTGGTAGAACACTGGGAACGAACAGATATGGTCAACCATTGATGCGCTGTCTTCACAATTCGTAGCTCGGATAACTTCCGATATTCTTAAGAATATTTTTTATTGATTTATAATTGGAAATTACGGAGATAATTGTAATGTAAAATAAAGACTACAGTTAAATTAATTAAATTGGAGATTGCATTTTCTGTTTTAATTTACATAGGTTCTAATTTAGGTTCTCCAAAACTAATAAGTTTCAAGGCCATTCAAGATCACCACTAAACATCCCCCCACCTACCGACGCTGTAGAATTTTTATTATTCGTTCTTTTCTCGTATCATACAACGTTTCTGAGATAAAAGCTTGGCCAATTTATTAAAAAACACCCTGTATAAAAAGATTCATGATCATGTGATGAAAACCGGCATAAACCGATAAGATCGAAAACGAAAACTAATATGTAACTTTAGTCGACTATTTATGCACGATAAAACTTTTACATATTATGCAAGAATTTTTTTTTTTTTTGGTTTTTTAACACAACGATTTGAAATTAATTTAATTATGTTTGTAATACGAGAATGAAATTGAAACTAATTTGGAAAAGTTGTTTTGTGTGGATTTTGTAGTTTGTGCGCTTGCGCTAATACACCGATTCAACCAATCAAACAGAGTTTCCCTACTGTCTTGATAAATATTTAGAACTGACACTGTAAAATCACATTTCGTACTATACCAATCCTTAAAATCCACGCACCCGATAAATTTACCACGATCATACGATATTGTGATTTTATTACATTAGAAAGGTCTAATTACACAGTTTGGTGCTCTTAAACATAATGCGTGATCATTAAAACTTTATGTTAATATTCACACACACACACATCGCACATACAAGTTATATGCAGTGCGGTATGGCACACCCATTTTGCGCGGAGACAATTATTTTTCTGTTTTAAAATCGTTTAATCGATTTTTAGTAGTCGAAATTGTTGTTGCAGCACTAGTACTATATTATTTACAGCAATTACATATTATCGATCATGTATGTACATAATATAAAACATAATTTTTGCATTTCGCAATCATAATAAATAAATTTATGTAAAAATAATTTTAATAAATTTTGTCGCTCAAGTGAATGAGCGCGCGCGCGCGTGGCTTTCTAATTTTAATATTTTTAGGTAAAAATACGCGTGCTGCAGCGCTGATTTGCACGATTAAGTTTTTATTTAGAGTTAGATGATCGTTGCCTAATTTACATATTTTATTGTTTGTAATTTCGAATGATCAAGATAACGCTTTTTATGATACATATGTGTAACCAAACAATGCTAAGCTAATAACACTTGTGATGAATTATACAGTTTATAGTTTTGCAAAATATCATTAAAATTTGCTTTGATCTTGACATGGATTAGGAATTATGATGATATACCTCCGGTACTAACCATCATTTAACGCGTTTGCATATTAACAAATATTTCGGAAGCAACCAATTTGTGTTATATATTAACGTTTATCTGTAAAACCGGGTATCGATTTTGTCTCGTGAGTTACTCATTTGAAATGAGTGAAGCAAAAAAAAATCGAATACGTTCACAGTGTATAATACACAATTATGTCCTTGTATTTGTATTTTGCTTTTGTTCGTATTTATGTCATTTGTATGGTGAACAGTACCAAAATAACGCGTTCCGGGCGAATCGGTTTAATTTTTATGGTGCTTACTTCCTTTTCTCAGCACATTACGTCTGCTCTCGAGCTGTGGAGTGTCATTATTTAACATGCCAATATATTTTATATTATCTATTATCATAAATTAATTTTACATCTAATAATAAAATTTTATAAGTAAATTTATTTTAAATTTCATAAATTTTAGAAATTATAAAAAAATCGAAAATACATAAACAACGAAAAAATATGGCGTTTACAATGGTTAACCCTTTGAGTGCCAAAAAACGCAATCGTGTTCCTCAATACACTAGCCGAAAACATGTTTGCACTGAAAGAGTTAATATGAATAAACAAAAAAAGAATGCCACGTGACTTGCATATGCAGAAAAACAATCATACACACGAAACTACCACAAATAAATATGCTACTACTATATCATTCCGGTTACACTCATTTCGTTTCACACATTTCGGGACAAAATTGGTATACAGGTGTTCAAATTAGAGATCGAATTCGAATTTGAAGGTACATGGTTCAACATCTTTTACTATTTCTCGAATGTCACTTAGGCCAACCCAATAAATTTGTTTCGTATAACTTTTGATATTTGTCACCGACTATAGTAGAAATACTAGGCCTCCAGCGAAGGCCAGATGGAAGAATAGTATACACTGTAGTAAAATTGGATCCGATTAAACTGGCGTCACAGATTAGCCATTAAAAGGAGGTCGCAAGTTCCTACACAGAAATTTACACAAATACATCTGCGCGTCACCAGGGGGAAAACCAAATCGTTTATATATCGGTTAACAAGACATTTCTATCTTCCTTGATTTCATTGCAAAAAGAGGAGCACACGTACTCCTCGATTACCAGCTTGTCATTCCTCAGAAGTATGTCCTAATTTTGTCCTAAAACAACAAAAAAAATGAGTCAAGTTTACCTAACCTAATCTAACCTAGATATTGTTAAAGTTAGCCGACTCGCTCCAGCCTAAAAATGTTGATAATGCAGATCCGGCAGTAACAATTAAGATGTATCAGCCGAAAAATGTCTACAATGCACTTAACGCGGGTTCACGTACGTGATCAAAAAATGATTCGCGAATCAAGCCAATCAAATCGTTGGAATTTCCCCGCCTGAGATGAAATATTTTTATCTTTGGGCAAATTTTTGATCGCAAGCATCCAACATAGAAAAAACAAAAAACAAATTATGAGCAACAATGACGCTCATTATATCCCTTTTTCTACAAAAAAAAAATAAAAAATTGGCCAAGTTTAAGTCCAAACCACACAAATGTGTAAGTAAAAAAACAGTACGTAATGGCTTTTTGATAATAAAATTCGGATGATTTGAAGTACAATCAACACAATTTGTGTGAAAGGAAGGCACAAATGTGTAAGTTGGTTCAAAACACATACAAAACATGATAATTTTGTGTTACCCACAAAATTGTGTGGTTAAGTGGGAAAAGGGATAAATAGTTTTGCTGTTTTTCTGACATTTCTATATGACTCACGTCAATATCAAAAACAAACAAAACACGCGCCATTTTCATTTTCGGCATTTGGTGTTTTAATTTTGTCGTGCGTTTACATAATTAATTAATTTTAATATTTAATAAATGTATTAAAATTGTGAAAACAATTTGTAATTTTGTGCGACGTATTTTCAAAATATCTTGTGCACTAAAATGTTGTGTGATTGCGGAATTATTACATTGAATAAAATTCGGCAATAGGACAGCCGATGCGATCACTGACCATTTCAAGCGATTCTGTGCCACATCGCTAATATTACAATAAACAGGATAATCATAAACGTAAATTAGATGTGCTTGAAAACTTAATTTTAATTAAGCGTTTGACGGCTGTAGTCATGTGAGCAGATCGTTTGTTCTTTTGATCGTTTGATCATTTAACTTTTGAATGAATATTACAGCAATAATTTAAGCGATTTGGATGTACTACGAAGGATTCGAAAGGTGCAGATATAGACAACCAGCTGGTACAAATGAATTTAACTAGTCACCATAAAATAATCACACCGATGCACGGCGCCAACTGTAATCCCTTACCACAATAAGCAGAAGAGTGAAGGGTAGAGTAATAAATAATTTGATTGACTAGATCGGACAAGACTGAATTAAATCAATTTTTTTTCCACTTTTGTCTTTATTTTATGAAAAATGAAATACATATTTTATTTTATATTTATACTATCGCATATTATTCGTATAATAATTTTACGCCCATTCAAACCGTTTTCTAATAAATCGCGAGCAAAACTCCCAGGCGAGGTACGATTCGTTAGAATAATGCTGTTGTTAGAATTTGAAGCTCAATGTACAAACAAATCACGTGCTTAGCTACATTCAATATCGGAAGTAGAAGCTAACACGATCTTTGAGCTCGGAACTTTACTTAAATCCGCCAAATTGTGACACAACTGCAAATGCCGAAATTGAAACGTATTGTTACGGGCATCTTTAAAACTTTTCATCAATTTATCACTCATTCATTCGATTTCTGATTTAGCAAACTCAACCTTGAACGAATGTTGATGAAAATGAAATGAATGTTTTTATTTTATTTTATTTAATTGTCAATCGTCACCACAGCCTCACACAACACACAAATTAAAATGGTTGAAAATGACAAATGAAACGTCAAGTAAAATAGCTTAATATTTAGAGCAATAGCTTTTGTTTCTAGCTTCATATTGTGATCAAATTTTTTTGATCACGTACGTGAACCCGCGTTTAAGGCGGTAATAGCTAAAATGGAATGGGTACGAAGGGCCGAATGTCGAAGGGCCGAATGGGTCGAAGGGCCGATTTTTTTTTTTGTTTTTTTGTTTTAAAAATATCATTTTTGGTAAAGGAAAGGAACATTTTGGTGAAGGAAAATTTTGTCATGCAAAAAATAATTAAATTAAATAAAAAAATATATTTCTAAACACAAAAAAAAAAAAATTCGGCCCTTCGACCCAATCGGCCCTTCGACATTCGGCCCTTTGAAATCATACCGCTAAAATGTATAAGCCGAAAACGTCAATAATGCAGATTCGACTGTAATAACTAAACCTGTGTTGCTTTCAAAAGATTACAACAACAATTGATTTGTATTCAAGCCGATTGTTTTAGAATGTTAAGAAAACGAATTTTAGGATTAGGGGAAATAAAATCATTTTATGGTTATGGTGTTTACCGCAAGGCGTTATTTTTTCTATTTTTCTAGAAAAATTTATATTGAATAATAATTTAGCATTTGTTATTTGATAGCAATATACCGAATTTAATTTATTCTATTTCTTAAAATAAAAAAAAAATAAAATAAATATTAAGAAAATGAACCAACACAGAAAAATTAAAACGCATTAAAAATTAAATCCAAAAGTTGTTGCTTTCACATTTCTTAGCCAAGCTAAGCGGATTTGCGAAATCAACACTACTTTAAAGTTATCAACCGAAAAATGTCGATAAGGCAGATTAAAACAACTTATAGTATGCTAGCTGTATTTTGTTGAGAAATAAAATATGTTTGCTTTAGCTGAATCAGCGCTATTCAGCTATTTCAACTAATGCAAATCTGCATTATCATTCAGCCAAAGCAAAATTTTAAAATGCTTTAGTTTTCGCTTTAACCATGCTGGTGTTGTTGTAATTGTCTCAATAAAATACACTGGGTTATACAGTCGGTCATGCAAATTTTTATAAATAAACAGTCGAAAAATGTCGATAGAGTAGATACATAATTTTAAAAAACTGTTTTATTACTGAGAAAATTCGATGACAAAAATCAAGCAAAACTTCAAAAAGTTTAGGCCAATTTTTATGTAAAGAGTGGAAAATTTATATGAATATATCGACACACAAAATTTGAAAATTTCTAATAATTGACCGTTTAAAGTGCCATGGCTGTATCTAAATTCAAAGGAAAAATCTTATTGATGCTCACACCTGGAAACAATTTCAGGTCAATTTCTATGTTAGAACTCCGGAAAAGCTCGATTGAATATATCGCACACACCGTTTAAAGTGTCATGGCACCGTTTAAAATCGGCCATTTTCCAATAAATTTGGAAAACGCGTGCTCATAAGAAAAAAGCGCATTTTTGACACCTTGACTAATGTAAATGTAGAATGCTCACCTTTCAATCAATGTTTTTAAAGTCATCCCATTGATACTTGGGGAAAAACCCGAGTCCTAAACCTAATGCTATAATTTCATTACTTTCATTTCTTCCGTCGTTCGTCGTTCGAGGCCAAGCAGCCCTTAATACGCGATATTGACAATGTCGATGAGCAAGTCATTGATGAGTAAATAATAAACTTGAGAACTTAAGGAACTCTTAAAGATGATATTTTGTCAATGTAAGAAAGATTGTAAGGAAGCATGGGCTACCATGCTCATCTATTTGTGGTTCATGTGAGTCCCGCCAGTGTTCGAATTATAAAGACAGCCAAGATACGTTTTCCGAAGAGGTAAAACTAGAGGAAACTCTAGAACCAGAAGGAGTTGTTGGCGAGAGTGACGTTGATGACCACGAATTATTATTGGAGTCTTGTGACGGTTACTGGTGATTAACAGATTTATGTCGTAATTTCAATGTATTTTTATATATTTTTCTATAATAAATGAAATTTAATGAAACTTTATAACTCTTTATTCCAAAATCCTCGATCCGGATGGTTGCAAAAAAATTTGGAAAAATTTGCCGAGAATCTGCAAGAAATTGTTGTTGAGTATTATGGGTAAATATTCTTCACTCTTTAGTGATTATCACACTTGACAATAGTTTTCCGTATGGGCAAAACTGATTTTCGCTAGTTTTTCGTCAATTGGGTCCATCCTGCTGTAATTAATCTTATGGTCTGCTTTCCTAATAGGTATAACTAGAGCCCTCATCTCCGAGAAAAACAAGACGCTCGGGAACATAAAAATTCTTGAAAATTACATGGTTTACGGCGTTTCCCATTTATGGCCCCGAGGATTTTGCCAGTGGATGGATTGTAGTGGCGCAATCTACAATTGGTTTCCACAGTCCAAAACATTGAAAATAATGTATTTACAATACCCCCCATCTCAAATTTTGTAAAAAACTTGCACATTTCATGAGTCTCAAAATTTTGGATTTTTCAACCCGACTTTTTGCAAAAAATATTATTGTTTTGAAAAAATCATTCAGATCGTTTTTGTAGAAAATTAACTGATCTTCAATTCTTATCTGCACAAAAAATTGCTAACTGGCATATTTTGGGAGTCATTCGGTGAAAACCGATTTCCGGGTCTTTTGGGGCCATTTTCTCCCCCTACAACAGAATTTTTTCTTGAAAACTCGGTTTCATTTTTAATGAGGTACCAAATGCCACTTATCACCAGAAAATAAAAATTGCAACTAATAACTTACAGGTTGGCCGTTTTTTCCTCCTTCATTTGCTGGACTAACAGGCGAAAGCTAGGACAAAGCTAGCTATAGTTCACACCGGCTAAACGGCACAGTGATTAAAGCTTTGATGTTTGAATCGGAAGGTACCGGGTTTGAATCCTGATAAGGGGTGGATGTAACTGAAATTTTTCATCATCACATTACGATCTGTGAAGAAAATGAACACAAGGACGTACCATGAGTGCAGAACTCATGGTACGTCCTCGAATTGACTGAGAAAAACTTAGGAGTGCCTAGGCTCCAGACCAGATGGTTGGTAAAATATGAGGAAGAGAAATCGGCCGTAAAAAATTTTCTCCGAATTTTTGATGTATACGAGGCAAATTTTACAATTAGCTGATTTCTCTCTAGTTTAAAATCAACTTTAATCGTGTAGAATTCACAGAAACCACATTTTCATCTAAAATTTATATTTCAATCCAAAATCAATCAAGAAACCAAATTTCGTATACCACTCGGTACTCGGTTATTTCGGACAATGAACAATTTGTCATTTTAAGGAACAGTTTTAATATTAAATTCTGCTAGCATGTTTTATTTTGTGAAAAAAAGAGATACAAAATGAATAAAAAAATTCCTCTGGTAATAAAATAACAACAGAAATTCTCTTTTGTGATAGTGCTTCCACTTGTGGCGAGTAGTGTAATATCTTATTTTACGCTTGCAAATTTTCGCTGTGTTATACAGCATTTTCTAGAACAACCACTGAGAATGAAAAGAAATCATTCAGAATACATATTAAAGTTCTGGTGGAACAAAATAAAACCTATAGCAATTCCTAAAAAAATGATTCAATCTCATTATACCATTCTGTGCAAACTACTCAAAAAACGAATTTAAGAATTTCATTAGAAAGTGAGTACCTTTATTACAGTTATTCCCAACCTGAATTTCGGCATTAAATTTTAAATGAAATTAATTGCAAAATATTTTCATTTGCTAGTGAATGTTCATTGTCACATAAACTCGGGCCGTACAGTTATAAATTGTTCAAAGTGTTCAATGGTTCAAAATTCAAGTTAAAAATGTTAAAGGGGCTTGCGGCACTTCATAAAACCATAAATGTATGTAAATCAAACTCAAAATCAACAAAGCACAGAAATTAAAATATAAACCAAGATTGACTATCAAATTATTATAAATTCTATTGACGACATTTAAAGAAAAACTAACTCTTTCAAATTATATCAGCTTGACATGCTGTCGGCTTCTGTAGGTATACAAAACATTTTACACAATATCAATTTACTTTCAGATACATAAATATACCTTGAAGTGCCAATTATTGATAGAAATCAATGAGTTATTGCATCGAACTATAAACATGTCTATATATTCTTGATTAATTTCGTTTAACACTTTTCAAATTTTCCAATTTCTTATCTAGTTTCAATTATCTAAAAGTATTGTAAGCATTTTGTCTATTTCCAAATGACATAATTTATTTATTTATTTGTACAGTGCTTGAAATGCAATATTCTCTGCACAAAGATGAAAAATTTATTTTCCCATGTCCCATGTTATAGAGTATAGACGATTTTCGTATTGCATATATAAAAGTTTGATCATGACTTTTTTTCTATATTTTATGTATTATTGACATGCATGATATTGGCACGCATATGCTGCACAATCGTGCGATCAACATTACAAAATAGATCGGTTTGGTATTAGGCTGGGTCTCTTTAACCATTTTACATTTATTGAAAATGTATGCCAATTGCCAGTGATCTTGTTGGTGCGCCTAACTCAGATGAATAAATTAATAATAAATCTCGTATGCGTTTATTTATGAAAATTAAAATGATCATGATCGTGACTTTATGATTATTATACACACGTAAATTGAATTGTTGGTTTATACATTTTCATTAAATACGCGATCGATATTCAATTGGATGAAGGTTTGGATATTGATTTGTGCGATCGAGTTGGTAAATCAATGAGAATATCAGGTGGTTATAAAGAACATTGATGAAATGTGTGCCAAGAACTACAGATGGTTAAAACAAATTCCTTGAGAAAAACTTGCGTCACTGAACTAATTATTAATAAAGTAAACCCACTTGTACCAGACGAATGACTTTTATTTTGTAACAACTTTCTAATCAATCAAATGTTGTATTTATCAAATATCAAATTGCATTTTTCTTTTATAATTTAAATAAGATATTTATTCCTTATGTATGATATATCTTGCAGACGGTTACACAATTTAACTTAAAATAATTTTTTTGACCGCAAAAACAAGATCAATTAATTAATCAGATGAGAGCGTCTTATCTCGAATTCAGATTAAATTTTAATAAAATGAACAACAATTGGGGAGTGACCTTATAGTAAAGAAATTGATCTAATGGTTATCCCACAAAGAAACAGCGGTACGCTGTATATTTTTTCAGGTTCATTCAAACAGCTTCTTTTAAATATTAAGTTTGTTATTGATTTTGAACCTATACATAATAAATTTTCAGCTGATTTTATATATTGTCACCCTATTAAAGTTAGCCAAAAGTTTCTAATCGAATGATAATGCAGATAGTGTCTTTGCTATTGCAGTCGAAAAATTAGTTGCAATCCGATAGATATATTTTGTATTACTCAAAATACCCACGTACAATGCAAGTAATCGAAATTTTCAGCTGAAAAATATCTGCATTATCGACATATGTTGTATCGCGTCTGATGATGCTAGCCAAAAATTACATGTTATTGAAGGAGATATTGGCAGGATTATCAAAAAAAATTGGATTATCAATAAAAGTTGATTTCACCCAAGCCGCATGTTTAGTGGTAATATGGGCGGGTCAAGTTATACCAATTCGTAAATTACTGGATCCCACGTTAAAAGTTTGTCGTGTTACGGGGCAATATTTTATGTGGCATCAATAAATTAAAAGCTAAACTATACTTCAATAACATATAATTTTTTGGATACTATTGGAATAAGCATAAAATAGTTCGAAACTGCATTATCGACATTTCAGACCAAATTAAGGCAGGAAAACCACTGTATCGACACTGTATCGAAACCATAATATTATAAAAGCGGCACTGTCGATATTTAATATACAACTGCATTACCAACAACATCTTATAAAAAAATGAAATAAGATGGTTTTAACAAAATGCATACACAAAATATTTGAATCAGTTTAAAATCATATCCAAATCGGTTCTACTACATATGTACATTGGTAGAGACGAAAATCTGCGTAGCTCGCATAAATTAATTTAACAAAAAAAAACAAGAGTTCTTTTGTTTAGCTCTCTGATTTTTACTACGGTCTAGAAGAGTGTACCTTTCCAATAAATTTACTTTTATGAGCTGCATTATCATATGTCAAATAAAAGCAATGGTTTTATAAAGTCTTTTTGTTTTTCAAATTTTTCTGTTGATGTTTAAGTGACGCCAGCGTTAGAAGAATGTACTACAGAAATTTGACCTACTATCAGAAAAATGGACGACACTAATGCAGATTTTAAAATGGTATCACACACCGGGCTATTCACTATTTTTATCAATTTTTTTGATAAAGTATGTCGTGTTTATTAAAACACGCACGTAACAAAATTTCGTAAAAAATTCGGTTCTAAAATGCTAAACCATTGTTTTTATTTGACAGAAGATAATGCAGCTTGTAAATATAATTTTAATGGAAAGGCACACTCTTCTAGATCGTATCAAAGGAAAGTTATACAAAAGAACTCTTCCCTTTCTTTTAAATTAATTTTTTGGTGGGTAGTGCGATTTCACTAAAAAAACACTAAAAGTGGAATAACTTTTACACCATCAACAATTCAAAAAACATTTACTTGGCTACTTTTGTTGAAAATGAGCTCCCCTATCACTTTGCTTCATTTAATCGCCCAATTTTGGGGACATCCTGTATACACATTTAAATAAATTTGTATAACTTTATCGATTCGATTTACGTATTTATATTTAAATATTAATAAATAATTATTTTATTTTACCATTAAATTGGTCGATAATGCAGATTTAGGATGAATTTTCTTCTAATTTCAGTAAGGTAATTTTTAGCTAGCAAAATCAAAATCTTGTACTATCCGGAAACAAAATATGTCGATAATGCAGAATTTTTCAGCTGAAATTATCACCTAACTTCGGTAGCATCTACGTGCACTATCATCTGCAAGTAGTCAGAGTATCCTCAAAATATGTCAGGTTCTATACAATTTTACCATATTTGCCCTGATTCCAAACTAAATTAATAGAATGTTCTATTGCCTGTCATAAACCTAGGTTATCTTAGGTGGAGTTTGGGGCAGTCTGAAGTAGATAGTATTGTTGAAATATCATTGTCATTAGTTGTACTTTTTGTATATCAATGCCACAATGCTACATGAATGAAGTTCGTACAAATTACAATTAATAAAACGATTCGGAGACATTGTGGATTATTTTCTCGTGCAAGAAGCACCATTTTACTTTGTGAAGCCGGATTGTAATTAGTATAATAATTAAATTAGGATCAATGTAGCTCGTCGAATAAACCTAACCAAGAATCACAGAAAACTGAAGGAATATACACAGGATTGTCAGCACATAAAATACGTGTTGGAGTATTGTCTTATATAATTTTACATAATATATAGAAATCGTCGTCAACTAATCACCATTTCGATATAATTATAATAATGCCGGGTTGAGAAATAATCATTTACTATTTAACACCCACTATTAGCAATGGCTGGTGACATCTATGAACGTCTAGCAGAAGGTATTTTTACAATTATAAAAAGTTAATTTTATTGTTTTCGATTTACATTTAAAAGCTTGCAATAACGATTATAAAAAAAAGTTATTAGAACCAGCCACTATTGACACAAAACCCACTATATACACTGTGTGGAGGAACTTCGGACACTTTTGAATGCCTCTCACAATCACCTTAGAGGTGATATATGAGGCATGCGGTCATGTAATCGCTCTGGGGTTGGGGTAATTGGTTTGGGGGAGAAGGTAGAAACCCGCATAATGGTGAGCCTCTCTACACTCTGCTTCTTTCGTCGTGATTCCAAGACTTCAAAAAATCAACGACGTATGATAAAAAAAAATATTTTTGTTTGTGTAAACTGCCACCTTGGATTAAAAAAAATATTTTATATAAACAAAATGGCCTTAAAATATTTTATCTTTGTAGTAGTGCGAATCAGTAGAATCAAAAAAAAATTGTATTACAAATTTCCCCGCCACAAAATAAGTTTGTTGGTGAAGAGGAAGGAAACGAGAAAAGAATCTCGACGATAAAATCAAAGTGTGGATTCAATTAAACGAATTGTTAGCTGTGTTTCTTATTTCCGATCTTTTCGATCTGATCAATCTGAGTACTAAAAAGTTGTTTCTTATTTCAGCTCAGATCGATCTGATCAATTTTGTTGCTGTTTCTTATTTTTCTTCAGACTGATTAGATCGATTTTTTTGATTTGTAAAAATATTCCGATTTCTCAGATTAGTTTTAGTTTAGCTAGCTTCACGTAATTCAAATTCAAATCTATATTGTCATTCTCATCATTTTTTGAAATGATTATTTTAGTAATTTAGCACGTTAATATTTCCTTCGTGTTCATATTCGTTCATTCGATAATATTCCCTTATCGTCTTCGAAATTTGAATCCAAATAATAAGTAATAACAACAATGGATAATTTTTTTGATCTACCAAATGTGAAACCTGTTTTTTTATTTCAGATCGATCAGATCGATCTAATTTCAGATAACAAAATCTGCTCGATCTACGGATTTAAATAAGAAACACAGCTGTTAAAAATTAAAAGCAGAGTACTAGAATCAGTTGGATTGGAAGCAACGAAACGAAAAACAGAAACTTCATTCACCATGTCAATCAAATTTGATCATTTCAATAAAGCTGTAAAAAGTGAGTTCATATGTTTTATAAAATGCATCTAAAAAACAATTATCATTTCAAAGAAAAATCACTGGTAACTGGCAAACATTTTTTGTTTTCATTTGAAGGACACTGCTGCTGAATCATACCGATTATTTTGAGAAGTTTATGGTGATCATGCTCCATCGCAAGATACGTGTGAACGACAGTTTCAGCGTTTCAAAAGTGATGACTTCAATATTGCAGACAAGGAACGTGGAAAACCTCGAGAAAAATACGAAGATGTGGAATTGCAAGAAATGTTGGACGAAGATGATTCGCAAACCGAGCAATTAGGTCAAGAAGCTGTTTTCAATCGGCTACGAGAAATGGGAAATATTCAGAAAACCAGTAAATAGGTAAAACATGAGTTGAACGACAGGCAAATGGAAAAGCGCAAAAACACATGTGACATTTTGCTCGCTCGAAACAAAAGGAAGTCGTTGTTGCATCAGATAGTTACAGGGGATGAAAAGCAAATTTATTTTGAGAATCCCAAGCGTAAAAATCATGGGTGCAGACGCGCCATCCACATCGTCCACAAGACCGAATCGCTTTGGCAGAAAGTCGATGCTTTGCGTTTGATGAGACCAGAGGAGCGTGGTGTATTATAAACCGTTTATTCCTTGAAAAGAGGCCAGGATACCGAATGAGGCAACACAAACTCATTTTTCTTCATGACAATGGTCCACCACATACGGCAGGCAAAATCGGTTCGCGACATGTTTTTTTAGTAGAAACAATCCGCATTTCATACTTGAACACCTAAATATATGTATGCCAAGTCTTCTTTAAACTGTCGCCTAACGAGCGCTTGAAAAATGAAAAGGGTTTTAAATTTATCTGTTTTAATTGTTTAGGAATGGTTCATGTCATGAGGCCATCGGTAAATCACTTGTAAATCAATTAGTGGTTCACAGCTCTAGACATCACAAGTTGTTGCACGATTACTTACGAAATTCTACAGGCAACTGGTATTTCACACAACTACTGAACCATAGATTTGTCTGAAGAGCTGTCACAATCAATTAAAAGATTCTGGGAGATCGAAACCAGCCCAGGAATTTGAAGCGTTTCAACATATCAAAAAGCGACTATCGTCCTCAATACTTATTATTAGCCATTCAGATTAACCACCACTGCAATATCACAAGGCAAAATCGGCAAGAATATACCGATAACTTCTATCTAGAGGCCAATAGGCATGATGACATTTACACTGGTCAACAGGTCAAGCGAAGCTGAATAAGCCTAAACCGATCATGGACTACCTGACAACTTTAGGAGCTAAGGTTTATTTGATACCTTCACAACGAATAGTTCATTCCACTATGTGATCGAAATCGTGAGCTGTTTGCAGGATGATTACAAATATTTAACAGAAGAGCTGATATCAGTATAAATTGGGTCACTAAAGAAACAATAATATCAAAGGGAAAATTTAATTAGAATTAAATCAAAATCACATGAACTCGGCGATACAATCTACACCGCCATCAAGCAGATTAAGTAAAAAGATCGAAATTCCGAAAGAAAATCATGACTAAAGACAATAATATCACAATCACAACTCATTCCGAAAACGGATTTAAAATCTCAAATCAAAAATCTAAACAAATTTTTTTTAATTCCAGCACATGGCTTTTAGACAATCAATGCAATGAGCATCTTCAAAAACAACACTCTATTCTAGAAACAAGAAAATGGGCAATTAATTTCTGAACCAAATAGATCGCAGGATCACCAGTAAACAAAGAAAATTGTTGACCATTTTAACGATGATTCAGACTTAAATCTGCCACAAAGTCTAATCAATCGGCTAATTATTATCAAAGACGAAATAATAGAGATAGGCAGAGCAGCTCAATTGGCAAAAGCAAAAATCATCAATACTAATTTATTAGACAAGATGAAAATCAATTTCTTAGTACGGAAATCGTCGGAAATGACAACACTTTCATATATTAATTGAAGCAATTGAACATGCTGAACCAATGATGATAATCAAAAATTTCACAATCGTTTATAGGTTGTATCAATAAACAAAACAAGTAAAGAAAACTACAACCTTATCATCATAATATCAAATATAAATAAAAAAAAAGCAAGATCACCTAGAACTCAACGAAATTTTTCTCAACCAGAACCAATTATTTGGAATTGCTCAGAAATACAACCTTCTCCGTGGCACAACAATTTTCGAATTGAGTTGCCTATAAAAGGTAAAGGAAGATCACTGGTTTGACAATGCTCGATGCGAATCCCAATTCAACAAAAAACAAATTCTTTGGTAAGATTGAACGAAGACACAATATTCTTAAACACCTTTAACGGAAATATTTTTTATAACAACACTAACAAATACTTGAAAGGAAATTTTATGTTGCAAACAAAAGCTTTGGCGTTTGGATTGGGAGGTAACGGGTTCGAATCCCGATAGGGACAGGATGCAAAGTGAAATTTCATCAACAGATTACGATCTATGGTGAAATGTAACACATCTATGACTTCCTGTCGGCGTGCAAAATTCATAGGCCGACCCATCTTCCATGCAAATATAGTCTGGCATGGAGCTACGCAATGTACAGATTGTCTTAAATCGAATCTATAGCCAAATGTTCTCGATTTGGTTGCTATCACAACTTCTTTCTGAAAACAAGAAAGCAGTAATAATCAAGAAGAAATTGAGCATTTTTATTGAAATATCATCTTTTCCGACTAAGCTCATTTTCACATCGGAGGCTACGTCAACAAGAAAAATTGCTGCATTTGGAACTCAGAAAATTTACATCCAAACAAGGAGTGGCTTTTTGGTGTGGACCGACGGTATCCTTGGTCCATTTTTTATTTCGAGAATGAGCAAGGAGCCGTCCTCACAGAATTCAATAGGAGAAACACACACGATATTTGGTTCAAACAGGACGGCGCAACTTGCCAAACAGCAAACACAACAATTGGTCTTTTGCACCATAATCAGCGATAACGGAAATCGTAAATTTTCTGAAAAATTGTGTTGCTAGAATATACCGCCAAAACTGGTATTAGCTGACCCAAGCTTTTATACCTCAAGACCGGTGGAAGCATCATTGGGTGCAGAAACAATTTTTGAAACGCTTGAACTAGACCAAATTCAATTTCAATGCATTTGGATGAATTCATTTGGATGGATATTAAGTGGGAAAACAATGACCCCATCCCAGCAAAGAAATTCTTCGCAGAAGACGAATAGCAGTGAAGCAATGTTTGCAAAAATAGTTACCAGATCGGAGTTTGCTAGATATCTTGTTTCACTTCCAATAAAAGAGCTTTAGAAATGGTGTACAAATAGTGATCAATTGCTATGTGCAATTCCGCCACAAGGCCGCGAGACACCCAAGAAAAATGAGTTGGCTTTTTTCAGAAATTACTAAGCTACATACGATCCTTTCGGTCTATACTGGGACCTTTAATTTTCGTAGCAAAAAAGGAACTTGAATGATTGCGGAAATCGGGATCCGATTGAGAGGACGAACTCATGGAATTGATCATGGAGCATAGATGAAAATGTAATATTTCGGTTACGCATGTAACAAATCATGAGTTGCTAGTTTGTAATCTCTTTCATTACCTAGACTTGAGCTGTGCGGTGCTGATTTACTTTCGAAACTGGTCAAAACTGTGTTCTAGATTCCGCCATTACTTTGTGTCGGATTAATATAGCTTCTTTCAAACTCAAAACATTTGTCGCCAATTGAGAAAACGATTTATAATAGCCGTCTTCAAGTATACAAGGCAACACATTTCATCCAGCCGCAACCTTACTGATCTGTTAACTACAGGCTTATCACCTACCGAATAACCGTTATCACAATTATGGTGGCGTTTGATTTGATTATTAACAAAATATTGATCATAACCCAAATAAATTAGAGTCATAGTTACATTAATAATATAAATAGTTCGAATATCAAAATCGTAGTTTTTTGACAATCATGGAAATAGATGGTGCAGAATCGTTCAATTAGATTTCGAAAAGTAAATAAACTGTTTTAAACAGCAGTGCGCTAAAACAGGTGAAACCTTGCCTCGGTTCATATTCCTTGCAAGAGTGGAAGGCCGGTTGGCTATATCTTCATTTTTATTTATAAAAATTCCGATGCTCGATTCCATTATTATAACAAAACTATAAATAAATTTCATTTAATAACTTTAAACAAAAAAATTTGACTGTTTCTAATTGACAGCTAACAAAACTACATCATAAATAATATGACTCGATGTTATCGAAGAAAAAACACTATCGAAAAAATCATAATAGGACCCCAACATAGGACTTACAGAAAGTGATATCGATATTAAATTGAACAAACGTGATCTTATACTGCTAAAATTCAAGGGAGCTAGGCGTCAGTAAAAAAAACATGTACTCGTAGTTAAAACAGAGGGGCTGCAACTGCGAGCAAATGGTGCCAAGTATGGAAGAAGCGTGTTGCAGGATTGAGTCCAGCAGCCCATTGAAAGTGTGATCCGGATAATTAAAGAAAAATACGGATAATTCGGACACTCGAATTTCAGACTGCTGGGAATTTATCAAATTATGAAAACACTTAACATATACGAGTATACTTAAATCCTTTAACACCCTATAATGCTTCCTCGACCATGTATTAAGTTACATTTACAAAATATTTTCAGTGGGTATGAACTATATACTAAAGGGTCATTAAGCGCCATGTACACCTTTTTGAACAATGAAACCAAAAATGATTTAAATTCAGTTGATGCTTAGTGGGTAGGTAACTCAGATGAAAACGTTTTAAGCTTTAAATTTTAATCATAGTTCAAGCATAAAATGTAAGAGCTTAGTTGCTGAGTCTAAACCGAAAGTTATAAATAGAACAAACTAATAAATCGTCTTTTAAAATTTCAATCATAAATACTGTGGGCGGCTCTCATATCAGTTTTAATAATTTATTTTCAATGTACCGTCCTTAATTGTCTGTCATTAGCGTAATTTATTTATTTACTTAATCTCAACAAGATAAAGTTTATTATTTTTCGTAATGCCAAATAGATTTACACACACCATTCAAGCGGAATTAAATTCACTGTCACTAATTAGTTTGCACACATATTACATAAAACTGTTAACAGTTTTCACCACCACATCAAATCTAAAATTTTACGGATAAAATCAGACAACTCATATGCCGACGAACAATAGCCCACGGTTCTAATTTGAGACTGTTTTGTAATACGTATAAAACCCAAAAATTGATAAGCTTTTCGCGGCTCAAATCGTAATCCGTTTAACTTTCCCCTAATAAACGCGTACAGATACAGACCGTCGACATAATCGAACGTATAATATTCAAGTCGATAATCTTTAAATATATACGCCACTATATAATCCACTTTGAAAATCATAACACTTCTTAATGCTAATAATTACTTTTAAATGCATGGTAATTTCTTGTTACATATCTTAATAAAATTTTATATAAAACAACAACAAAATTAAAAATAATTTACCACAAAAGACATTTTCAATATATATAAAACCAACAAAAACAACGTATAAATTTTCCTTAAGTACTCGGCTTAAACTTTTTCACTTAGTTTTTACTTTTAGCAAATAATTTTTCTTAATGATTTCGCGCACGCGAGTTTTTATTTTAACACACTACCGTTATATTTTTTTTTTTTATTTTTTTTTGGAGTTGCACTACAAACGATGAATAATTTTGCACTAAAGAAATTTTACCAGCTAAGATTAGTTTTTATATTAAAGAGCAATAAAGCAAATAAAAAAAAATACCAAAACTTATATTTTCTAACAACAAACAAAAGCACTAAAGAGATCAAATGAAAATGAAAACAAAATCTACTAACAAAACAAACTAAGCAAAATGTTAGATTTGTGTTTCTCATGTAGCAGACGAGAGTTAGATCTTAACCCATGTAGTAACTTGAGTGGCTTCATATGCAAACATACTAAATCGAAAAACCCCTCAAGAATAATTTTTTTTTTTAAGTGTAGTAGTGCCATCTAATGAAAAGTAGCATAATAATAATAATTACGCTAATCGCAACTGGTTTTGTTATACAGAAAAATGTCGTATCGAGTTTGAATATTACATTTTATTTTTTTATTAAATTTATATTATTTGGAATCATAAACATAATGTACAACAACAAAATTATACAAACTTATGCAGTTCATAATAAAGAGAGTTTTTATTTGAATTAATCCCTTGTGGTTATAATGGGTGGTTTTAGGGAAAATCCGGAAATACAGTCATGTTGAATGAATTTTTCTTTCACGATTCTCATTAAAGGTTATGTTGGATGGCTCTAGTTAATTGTTACAGGCTGGCTACTGCCAACCTGCAGATTTTCACTAAGCGCATGCAGAGGCCTCCACGGTGATTTTTGCCGGCTACGTTCTCAGGGAGAAGTGCTAAGGTCGTGGGGTTTGAGGCGTGCATGTGCTTCTGGCTTACACCGTGATTAACAGATAATTATAAAATAGAAAAACGCAAATAATAATAAAAAAACTCGGATGTTCCGCCGAAATTCGTCGGCCGGAACCTGAGGAACGAACAGCAGATAATAAAAATAATAAATAAATAAAATAAATGATAACGGAAGAGGTGCCTTGGTGCGCGCATCCATTCGAATTCAAACAGGGCAAAGCCCCGGTTACGAAACTGGATGCGGGCACCAAGGGACCGCCAACACTACACCGACACAGAGGGAGTCTCCGCTTCCATCACAACACACCGAAAAATTTAATATTTCATTCTTTTAATTTAATGTAAACAGCAAAAACCAAAACACAACTTCCCATAGAGAAAACAAGAGAGGGAGAGAACGAGAGAGAGAGAAATGCGCACCGAGCGTGCACCCGCTGTGCGGCGCTCGATTACAGAAATTTTAAAATTAAATTTAATAAAAAATTTAAGAAAGAAATAATAAAATTTAAAAATTTAAAAAAAAAATAAAAAAATCGTACCTTAATTATATAGAAAATAAAAAATGTTGCGGCCTTGAGCGGCCGTCATGCCACAGGTGGCCTTGCCCCACCCGGACCGTTGCGGTGCCTTTCACCGATACCAATAATAATAATAACGAATAGCCGGTTGGCTACGCGTTAGTTGCGACCTTGTGCGGTCGAGCGTTGCGACAGATCACTGATACCAATATCAAAACAAAAAAAACAACTGGCCGGCTGGCCACCTGTTCGTTGCGGCAGACCACCGATACCAATATCAATACAAAATAAACAACTGGCCGGCCACCTAAATATGTTGGGCGTTGGTTTGCCGAACAACCGTAAACACAGTTGTCAATGAAAACTACGTACCGTATCAATTATCCGATATTACCAACGACACCACAACAACTCCAAATGTTATCCAATTCCGTAGATTTAAATTATTTTAATTACAACTTCTCCTTTTCTGGAGCCGAGGGCAAAAAAAACTTGTTGCACCACCCTTTCTCAACTCGACGTACGGTTTGCTTAGTACCACACCCGAAATAACACACCCGTTAAATAACTGGACGTACGGTTTACTCAAATACAATATTTTTATTGTTATCCCCTATACCGACTCCACGATATAGATTCACACTTTTACCCAATAATCAAATAATAGGTGAATTATAACTCTGATTTTGGATATAAATAAAACTTTCCTCGTATGTTGCTGACAACTCAAACTATATTTTTGTTTTATTTAAACACATCAAACGGCCGACGCCGAAAATACAATTGTTTTCATCGACACAAAACCGATTCTTATATTTTCTTTTTTTTTAATCAAAATTACAAAACCAACTTAACTTTTATAATTATTATTTCCTTTTTTTTTTATATAAATACAAAAACTGAATCAAAACTCGAAACTTATTATAATCAAAAAAATCAACACTCGACTATCAATATCAAAACTCGAATCTTTGACAATCACAACTCGAATGACATCATAAAAAAAATTCGAGCGCCGCACAACTCGTAAAACGTTTTAGAAGAAATTAATCTCTCTTCTCTGTCTCTCCTTTATATCAAATTTTCGTTGGTATAAAAGAGAGACATATAAGAAAAAACATTTTTTCCAAAACGTTTTACTTTGCACACACTCGATGCGCATTGTTCTCTCTTTCCCCTATTCTTTCTCACTTCTGCGCCACCACGCGATGGGGCACAAAACAAAACGTCGAAAGTGGGTTCATAAGACATCCGACCACACAGTCGTAACATAATCATTGGTTGTTAATAGAGTTTACGACTTCAGAATTGAGTTATGGGTACCGAAACTTAAAACATCTTGATAAAAACTCTGTAATACAGCATTAATGAATAGAATTTCTTAGGTCCCTAACCAGTTAAAAGTCAAATTTGTGTGAATAATTAAATTGAAGTTAGCACACATGTTGAAACTTTTTCGAGATATATAGCGTGATTCACGGAAATACCAACACTTAAAACACATATCTCGCTAAGATCGATGACGTACTAAACGGATTCACCAGGCAGTAATTGGAAAATATCCTTGTAGGTCCTACGATCCTTAATGTTAAACTTAGTGCAAAAAACAATGCAGATTCGGTTGTAACAACCAATATAAAATGTCGATGATGAAGATGCAAATGACAAATATTAATACATCGGCCCGTTCGTAGGTCGTCATAGATTTTTTATTGCTACTTAAAACCTTATTTTATATTTAGACACAAAGTATTTTTGTATTAATTTGTTCTGCTTTCTCGGAAATAAAATTTAAGCTAAAATCTATATGCCAAATATGCCTTCGAAGTTTTTTTTTTCATTTTTGTTTGTGTTAGTGCTGCTTCATCGAAAAAGTTTAAGTTGCCAAATGTATTAAATCGTATTAAAACCGGATTTATCTATAGGTAAACGGGTAAAGAGACGAAGATAAAGCTGCTTCTTTGAAGCACTGTGTGGTTGTTTATTTATGACATTTTTCGAATGAATTTGTTAGTTTATCGCCAATAATTTAAAGTTAATATATAAAATAAATGGAATAAATATGTGAAATGCACATCCTCTAAAAAACTATCAACATAAAAAATAGTTTTGAGATAAATGCATTTTATTTTTATTTTAATTGCTAACGCTACTGTGTTGCTGACATTATTCATTATTAACTTTATAAAATGAATAATCTCAGCGTCATCGTAGCGTTAGCAATTTAAAATCTCAAAACGTGTTATTTGTTTGTGTTATGACATTTTTTTACAGGATGTGCGATATGACTCGCATGACAGCCGTAGACAAATTTTTTGAGCAAAAGTTGGTAAAAAAATAAGCCAACTTTTTTTTATCGCGGTCCGTGAATGCACCATGAAGGCACCATAAGCCGCAAAATATCGATAATGCAGATTGTACTAATAAAAGGATCGTTTTCAATATTATACCGCAAAATATCGGTAATGCAGATTTAAATTTAACAAAATAATGAAAACATAAATTTGCCAGCCAAAAAATGACAACAACAGAGATATGTTTATAATTGATAAATGAATTGTATAAGATATATCACTCGATATACCTTATAGTTCTACTGTCACCTCCGACAGATCATGGCAAAATCAGATCACAGCAAGAAAGTGTCAGGACCTATATAATTTTACCAGATTGATTCAAAACCTATGACCTGTAAATTACATTAAATTTAAAAAAAATTTGAAACTAAATTAATAAAATATTCTGTAACTTTTGAGTTACCCACTTTCGTATCGATCCTACTATGGCCATTAGATAGGTCAAAATTCTAGAATGTTCCTCAGGAGAAACTTTTGGTATAAAAAGTAGCTATAAAAAGTAGTCCATGGGGAGAGGGTGCTACCTTAAATCATGTTTACAATTTTTTGCAACATATAGTAAGTTACAGGTTGAAAATCAGGTTTTAAAGCTGAATTCAAATTCGTTAGAATAAAAAATTTTAAACCAAAATTTACTCTTGACGAAATGGTATATTGTTCCATACTCAGCCGATTTTTAGCAAACTTTTTCGTTTCTACGAATCTTACAATTAACTGGTCTTAAGGTTAAGTGCGTTTACGGTGACGTGGCTATACGGTTATATTTACGATAATTTTGTCGGATACCAGGAATATGACTTAGTAGGATCGATGAGAAAGTGGGTAACTCAAAAGTTACAGAACATTTTCATAATTTAGTGTGGAAAATTTCTAAATTTATGGTAATTTACATGTCAAAGGATTTGGATCAATCTGGTAAAATTATTATATCGCCTGACAGATTTTTACTATAGTCTGATTATTTTGAGGTGATAGTAGATAGGTATATCGAGTAATATATATCTTTCGGCTATAAAATATTTTTTCGGTTGGAGCCGCAAATATACACAATCTGCACTACCATCAATCGTTTAACTATAATTGGGTCCATTCGATCGTCCTTGAGCAAGTACAATTTGAATTTTTGTTTGAAGTGGGTTTCATGAGGTTATAGGAGTGAAATATTCCTTAATTCTAAGTTTGTGGGGGGACTAATGAGGTTATAAGGGTGGAATGTTGATACATATTGTCCTTGTTCCGTCGATAAAGTCGTTCGTCATTCGAGATTTTGCCAGATAGGCACCAATCTGACTAATACAGGTAGATTTTGATTATAGATTTGGGGTGGGTTTAAAGAAGTTATAGGAAAGAAGCTGGTGGTGTTCACGTTAACTGTTCACTATTTTTGCCACTTTTAACTTTCACTTTTTAACTTGTACTGATTACTGGTTAAATTACACGGTAAAACTGTATTAGTGTGCAGTAAACGATTGAAATAAGTGAATAGTATTGACGCCAGGACCATCAGTGATTCCGTGAGCTACCCGCCAGCTGCCGATGAGCAGGAAGTCCAGCCATGCTAAGAAGAAGTTAAAATTGAGGCAACCCGAGCTACGGAGCAAAAAAGAAACAACGATGACAGTACAACTGCCTACAGCAGAACACCAGTAGCGATCGAAATTCGATCAATTCAGCAAAGAGCAAGGTGCTTAGTTAGATCGGCAAGGTGCAAAAATACACCAACAAGGCGAGCAGCATAGTGCATTATTAGTCGGTGCACCAAAGAGACCGGTTTGCCGAGTTAGAACAGAATCTAAACCAAATTCCTTGGAGGTGAAAATCGACGGCCAGTTCAAAGAGTTTGAAAGAAATTTATGCAAATGGAGGCCCACCTCGAAACACATACATCGCCAACTATTTCATATGGCCAATAAATAAAACGTTTTCGACCGAACCAGTTGCTGGTACCCCACTCGAGAATTTTAAAGAGCAGTTCCAAGCGGCAATGCAACACACTCGATTTGGCACTTCGTGGGAAAGCTGCTGATGTCTTGCAAACCGTATCCGCAACAAAACGGAGGTATGAGCAGATCATGATTGAGTTGGAGCTAAGATATTGGCAGTCACACGTCAGAGAACTATGCAAGATTCAACTTCAAACCAAGGGGCAACTACGTGGAGAAAGCCTGCAAGACCTGTGGCACGATCCCTGTGAATAGGGAATTGGAAAAAATATTATCATACCATTTTGGTCCAATTTATATTTTTCTGGTCTACTGTTGGAACTAGTTTGGTGTAAACATTTCCGAAACAAAGTTGATGTGCAACTTTTGTTCCAAAAATTTTTGTAGGGAAAAATAATTCCCAATATATCTGAAAAATATAATTTAGACAAAAATGTTGTGTAAATATTTTACAAAATTCCCTATTCCCAGGGAAAGCCAGAGTAGAGCCACTGGAGAGAAAAGTAACGAAAATGACGCGTCAAGCATAATGCACGCGTTTATCAGTGCTGTCAAGGACGAATGAAGTATTGACGTTGGCTTTTAAATGTGACGCAGACACAGGAAAATTGCGCAAGCTGGATGCGGAGGATAGGAGGTTCAAGGTATCGGAAGAAAACGATCGCTTGCCCCTGTCTTGATGATTAACACCCATTATTAATTCCAGTATTTTCCATGATGATTATCGCCCGCAAACAATTGCTTTCGTTAGCTTTATATTCGCTTTAACATATAGAAAGTCTTCTAGAATCCAAATCTCAGTTAGTATTATGACAATCCGTGATCTGACAACATCGATGATGTTAAGAATAATAACCGCCTCAATAAAATTATGAGACTCTGACAAGATTCGAACTCAACACCTTCGGGTTGATAACAATTGGTGGTATGCACCTTTTTTTGTCTGTGGAGGAAGTATGGCGCATTCTCCGAAATCGACACCGTCGGTTCATCATTGACAGCCATCTTTGAAGGTTCAGAACCATGCCTGTACTACAAATCGAAACATGGAATATCACCTTAATCAACATCATTGAAAACAAGTTGGATCCAGAAACCAATCGATATTGGAAAATGTAACGCACCCGAGCGCAATATCCATCATACCAAAATCTGATGGATTTCCTAAATACCCACCTGATGGCAATCACTGGAGATAATTTTCATGGCTATAGCACAATTGAATCCTTCCCAGTCGAACAAAGACGTTCGGTCATCATCGCATTCGTCGCACACTCGAGCCCCTTAATAATCTCTCACTAGGACTTTTGCATCTTTTCGTGTCAAATTTATGCTGGCAATTACAACTAATATGAAATTCGTTTCGTTTCGAATCATCCTTCGTGGAATCTTCACAAACTCTGGTCACTACGAATTCCATCGCATCGCCATTCACTGATATATTACTCTCAATAGCAATCGCCATCGCATCGCACTCAAACCAGAACTCCGTCATTCAAGTTTTATAAGATTTGTCAACCCAGGTCTTCTTTCCGGATTCCCCCCCCCCCCCCCCCCCCCATCGAGTTCGTATTATGAAGGCACGCTGCCATCCCAACCAATTGGCATGCATCAATAACCACACCACCATGTCCCCAAAAAGATAGATATTTTTCTCACAGCCGACGTGTTGGGGATGCTTCAGAAGCATGGTTGCACCAGCGGCATTAACGGCTCATCGATCGCACAAAATACGAAGCTTGGTTACATCCTCTTCGGTAAGGTGGAGTGCAGGATGACCAATCAACCATCTAGGATAACGTGAGAAATGGAAGATGTTCGTTCATCTCGAGAATTAAGGCGCGAAGTTCTGCAACTACACTATATGGAACACCGGTTTATCATGAACGATCAACTTCGTTCTGAGTACAACAGGTTCTTACAGAATTACCTGGAATCGAGTGAGATGGAGGAAGGATCAGAACATAACAACAACTCACTGAGCCACACGTGCTATCTTTCTCATCACGGTGTGATTATACACAACATCAACAGGCAACTAACGCGTTTTCGCAAACATCAATTTGTTTTCGTTTCAGGATCGTATGGCGACATTGTCCAGAAGAGCCAGTTCGAGACCAGTTCAGCTAGCACGAAACTTCTAGGAAAAATGCCCAATTGCAGTGAAAGTCACGTCTAGAGTCTTGCTGCTCGACCTGCTGACCAGCTCAGACAACATTGTTGATTTAATCGTGGTTCAGAAGCAAATATTTTCGAACTGTGAAAATGATCCTTGAACAGTCAGAAGCTTCTCAATGATATACCAATCGAATCACGTGAACATCAGAGTCAACTTGAAAACTAAACTGGGACGATTCAGTCAAAATACTCGGACTACTTTGGTCTCCTTCCGCCGATTGTTTTGGATTCAATATTAGCGAGTCATCGTACACCAAACCCAACCCATTCCGAATCCATCAAAAATAATACTACAAGAACTGTGTTAAATAGGAATGTTGTGGGATGCCGGGGTCCCAAAATCAGTCGCACAAAGATGGTTCTTATCGAGATAGTTTGGAATCATTGGCGGCTCTCAAAATCGCATGCTGAATAAATCAAGTGAATTCTTACGTTATAGGATTTCTACATCGCATTGCCATTGGTTGATTGGAGTGTTGATGATTGATGATCTTTCGGATAAGAAGTGTACAGGCTGGACATCGACTAACGTATTCTCTGGTTAATAATGCAAAGTGTTCACGCCGATTATCCAGCGATCTCAGGAATTGGGACTACGGATTTTAGTGTATCGAGTTACTCGGGTGCGTATTTTCATGCTTTGATACACGTTATGGTATTTCTCTCTGGTTCGCTGCTGCAGTTGATGAATGTATTCAAAGGACCAGCGCTTGCAGAAGTGTTGTACTAATTGTTCAGTTATATGTCATCTTGTTTTTAAACCTACGGGTTCTATGTCCATACATGGTGGCAACTTAAGCGAGTTGTCAATTAAAAAGTGCCTTTGGATTATTGCTGTTAAGTTAGAGGCGTCATCAGTGAGTGGTGTTAAAGGCCATAAGTTTAGGAACAATATAACAATTTACATATCCTTGAATGATACGGTTGATTCACCAATAACTCTTTGAAATTTCAGATTTTACTCCTGTCTCCTAGATACCTCAAAAATAGGGAGTGTGAGGTGGAATGAAGTGACAGTAGGTTCCATCTCATTGTATTTGTTAAAGATTATTGGATTTTTGCTGTAAGGCTTAAGGTTTGACCTATGTAGACCGGATTCAAAGATACGACTCTGCTTTTTGTTCTGAAGTGTCTGCATATTTGACTTGACTATTCGACAGTACTCCTGCCCAGTTGGCTGACCTGATGAATCGCTCTCAATATGTGACGATGCGTTTTAGTCTGTTGAAACTTGAATGTTGCACGAATAATTGTAAAAATGGGTTGACTTTTTTCCTTAAGACAATCAAATGAACTACATATTAATTTTTCTTCTAATTCCTCCAGCTTTACGACATGAAAAATGCCGTCTGGCATGGTTACATCGGGGTTCAGCACTAATTCACTATGAAGAAAATCTGGACCTTTCCACATCACTGCTAGTGAAAGCTAAAAGCATTTTCCCATGTAACGCTACTCCTTATTGCAGATATTCTATTGGTCACAAACGTTACGAGTTGGCTTGGTTCCCCACTGGCCCAACATACTGTAATGGTTGAGTGTTAGACCAATCAGAATTTTCACTCAAATTCGAACTATCAATTCCATCGCTTAAGCTGCATTTTTTTTTCATTTGTCAACAGAATAGAAGGAAATGACGTAAATGTTGCTTATCGACATACATACACGAAACGACAGCTTTTACATGACTGTCACCTATGTCATAAAAACGATCGTTGAAAATATAAAAAGATTTATATTTTCAACGATAGCGATGTTCTCAAAAGTATTTGGGCACCAATGGCGCTTTCAGGGCACACAACAGTTGGGAACATGTTGAGTAAAATCGCAGCCAACGCTATGCAAATGTTTAGCACTATGAACTTTTTAAATCAAATTTCCGATGATTTTACTAATCATGATAGGGGACCTGAAAGCGCCCAATGATATTTTATAAATGTTTTCTGTTCATAATGAACTGAAATTTTGGAATACACCGCGTACTTCAATTTTTAATAGTGATTTGAATGAATGATCATTCGGGAGGTACCCAAAGGCTTTTTATAATTCATTTTAATTATATCTTGAGTTGGTGTAGGGGGGGGGGGGGTCACATATTATTCAAATCGGTTAAAACAGGTTCCAGTTATTATAAAAAAAGCCTGAAAATTTACCGAACTATTATTGGGTAGGTACTTGAAGAAAACGAAATTTTGAAAAAATCTTCTTTTAGAGATTTGTCCTCAGTGTGTGTTGAGAACTTTATCTCCAGGTGCTGAATATTTTCACCGTTGACTGTATTAAATAAATACTAACACCCTTTTTTTACTTTTATTTAATTTTATTAAAAACTAGGATATAATTTTATTAGAAGAACTTTTAATGTCTTCATCCTCTTCGTTCTTTTTCAACAACCCGCTTTTCCCCAAAATTTTCTTTTTTTATAGTTTTTTTTTTGTTTTTCGTTAGTATATTTTCTGGCTTACTATATTATATATTTTTTGATGTTTTGAGAGAAAATACGAATTTATAATTTTGCAGTGTTATTTTAAATTAACAGAGTGATAAATTAGAATAGTTTTTAAACAAGGTAACAAATAAACTTATGATAATATACAACATATTAAAATTCAATTCTCATTCACTCCATTTGTTTTCATATTCTTAACAGTGTGCTCATGTATGACTTCATGGTAAACATTTCTTAACCATCGGTTTAGTGGCTGAATTCATACTTAAGTATTGCGCCACAAACAGTTATGAAGTTCTGTTATAAGTTAGTAATAAGATCGTTCATTTATTTATTTATTTATATAATTTACCTGCAGGGTTACAATCGGTAATTATTACAATTATTAAAAATAAGCGACATGACAAAATTGAAAAAGTTATTTAATTTAAGAACGGTTATTATAAAATTTAAATAGTTCGTTCCTCAATGAATTTCTTGACATGTTAAAATCAAACCTATGAAAAACAAGATTAAAAACACGCGATAAGTTCAAGACTGGTTCAGATGAACAATAATTTGTGGCCACCGCTCTCGTAAATATGAATTCGTCCCGGTGACGCAAGCACCGTTCTGGAACATAAAAGCTGAAGCTGGTGAGTATTTCGGCACAATCTAAACGTGAACATAATACGTCACGGACAAATGTTGCGGATGAAATATCACGTCGGTTATCTAACCGTTGTAATCCTAAGAGAGCACAACGATCGCGATAAGGCGGAAGTACGTGCTCATGTGCCCGCATTGAGGGTAAACCTTTAAGCGCGTAGATAAGAAACTGTTTTTGAACACTCTCAATTCTCTCGGAATATCATCGGTAAAAAGGTGACCAAATCTGTGAGGCCTACTCCAAAATTGATCGAACAAATGAGACAAACAGAGATTTCAAGGTTATAGGATCACAGAAATCCTTACAATTCCGTTTAATAAAACCAAGCATCATATATACTCGGCTTATTATCGAATAAATATGTCTTGTAAATGTAAGATCTCGAGTGAAAATAACACCCAAACCTGATATGAACTTAACTCTAACCACTTCTTCATTATAAAACGAATACTGATGTATAATCGGAAAGCGGGTACGCCAGAAAGACATTGCCTTACATTTACTCACGTTCAGCAACAGTTTGTTTTCAACCGACCAATCACAAAATCTGTTTAAATCCGCTTGGAAATTTATACAGTCGGATACGTTTGATATTCGTGCAAATATTTTCATATCATCTGCGTAAAGCAGACAATCTGCAGAGACAGAACAGTTAACCACGTTCGTTGACGAATATTGAAAATAGAAGTGGCCCAATGTGGCTACCTTGTGGCACTCCAGAAGTAACCCGAAATAGACGAGAAGATGACTCACCAAATTTAACAAACTGCCACCTATCTGAGAGGTAGGACAGCAACCACTTAGTAGGGATGGCTAGACAATTCAACCGCTGTAGCTTTTTGATTAGAATTAAATGATTAATTTTATCGAACGCTTTAGAAAAGTATATAAAAATGGTATAAATAACATCCAGTTGCACTTTCGAATCAATACTGCTGAATAAGTGTCTGCAAAATCTCACCAAATTGGTAACGGTGGATCTCCCGGCGAAAAAACCATGTTGTGCGGGTGAAATAACCGTTTTAACATGGAGAAATAAAAACCTTTGTACCATAAGCTCAAAGAGTTTTGGAATGGTGGAGAGAATAGCTATCCCACGATAATTACAGATATCACTTCTTTTACCGCACTTGAAAAATTGGATGTATATACGAAATTTTCCAGGGATCTGGAAAAATTTGAGTTCGAATGCTTTCGTTAAAGATAAAGGAGATGGGAGCAGCCAGACTAGCAGCACAATTCTTAATAAGAATCCGCGGAAATCCATCATGCCCAGCACCCTTATTAACATCAATTTGAGACAAGCTGTCATGAACGTCATCTTCGGTGAACCGTAATTGGGTAAATTACCCTGCGTTGCAAGAATTAACTGCTGGATCGATAGATGGCGATTCGTAAACGGATTCAAAAAAATTGGCAAATAAATTGCAGACTTCCGAAGAATAACTTGCGGAGGCATCTAGATACGTCATAGGTAAGGGGAACCCAATGGTCTTTCTTTTCATATTGATAAAATTCCAAAACTTTTTCGGAGTAGAAGTTAAATCTTCCTCGATCTGCAGCATATAATTATTATACAGGAACCAGTTTAATGTTTTAAACTCCTTCCGTGCGGTCTCGAATTCATGATAATATTTCGAACCGTGTATTTTATATCTCTATGTCCTTTAATTGCTTGTTATACCACGGTTTGCGGAAGCAAGGCTTAGTTTTTTCCACGGGATATGTTTTTCTACACTAGTCTTGACAAATTTGTTAAAAGACAAAACTATTGTATTTAGATTTCCTCCGAACTGAAGAAATTCCCAATCCGAATTGAGCAGAAATTCATTTAAGGAAGCGTAGTCGGCATTTCTAAAATCAAAAAAAAAATTATCAATAGGAAAACTAGTATCGCATTTTTCATGAAAAATATTTAACATAACTGGAGTGTGGTATACGCTGGTACAGCCTGTAAGGTCCTCGCACGGTGAGACCTCTGAGTACATGTTATCGGTTGAAAAAATTAAATCCAGATATTTACCCTGAGTAATCTCAGTTCGGTTAATTTGGGTTGTTGAGATGCTAGCGAAGTAGTCCACAGTAGTAATCCCTCTAATATCTGTGGACGATGGCGTGAAAATACCGTTGATATCAGACCAGTTCACCTCAGGCATATTGAAGTCACCGAAAATCATCAGCTGCCCATCAGGATGAACAAAAGGGACTATAGCAAGGTCGATGAAGTTGATGATCTCGATATAAGTATCCAGGCTTGACCCACATGTAACGTAAACGACCACGGCGAGAATTGACGAATCGGCTAATTTAAACAGTACAGCAATGACATCATGAACATGATGAGAAGCCACCATCTCATTCGGAATTGAGTTTTTCACGGCGATCAAAACACCTCCACCTTTCATTGTTGTGACATGGTTGCATCGATCTTTTCGGTAGACGATATAATCCAATAGGAAGAATTCTTCGCTATTCATAGAATTAGTAAGCCAAGTCTCACAAATGATTATGACTGCATAGTTATTGTCTAGGACACCCAACCGAAACTCTTTAGACTTGCCTCGAATACTGGAAGCGTTATGGTAGTAAATTGTCGAAGAGACAGGTTTTCTGTAATTATTGTTGTTTTCGATGTTAGAAGAGGAGCAGCAGTTATTTAATATTTTAAATGGTAATAATTGTAAGTTTACTGCAGAACTATTGGATATAAGTATTTTGGGTTTTTTGGGCGATCAGTGAATTCTCTCACTGGACCACCTACTGGCCAAATTTCTGGTTCAAGTAGTTTTGGAAAAATCTCCAGATTTACCCCGATTTTGAAAGACACGAAATTGAGTTGCGTCTCGTCCTGATTGGCGAGAACCAGCAAACGACAATCAACCTCGGTTTCCGCTATGTTTAATTGGCTGCATAAAAAAGATCGTAATGCCTCAACTGATGTCGTGTTAGCAAACTTAGAGGCATAAATATATTTTTTAATAGGAACGATCTTAACTGCGTCTGATACATTATTGCAGGTGCCAACAATAACTTCCGGCACAACGAGATTTGAGTGCTGCATATTAGATTGAAGAGAGCTCGGGGTTGAAGGCGTATCGGTATCCTTTGGCGGCACTTTTTTGGATGAGCGAGTTTTCATCTTTTCGGGATTAGCACTATCAGTGACAAGAGCTCATCGCTAGATAGGGATAGCATTTGCTTTCTAAATTCATCGATTGTCCGCTGCATTTTCCCAAAAGTGTCACGGCAGTCATCCCAGAACCACTTTAGATTATCACTTGTGTTGAACAGAGTCAGCAAAGCGTTACTCATTTTTATACATGCCGCGTGAACGACGCGAGTACACACACCACTACAGCTTATAAATTTGTCTAAGCACACAGTTTTACACGATGGAGTTGCACAAATATTATTATCTGACATTGTATTTATATATCCGACGAATTAACACGTTAAAAAAAATTAAAAGCGGTTCTTGTTTTTTTATGACTTTATGCGAATTTAGTCCTGGAAATTTGAACTTTACGTATTTTCATCAAATAAATTATTCGAAGTTCTTATGGAACTTTTGTTTTCATGTCAACTCGGCCTGTTACGAAAATTCGTGACTATATGATATTCATGGGCAGCGACCACCATAAGCACACAAAATGATATAATTCTAGTAATCATGAGTTAAAAAATTAGAAAAATGTGAATTGATAATTTATCTTTTAAATAAATGGTTTACCACCACATGGCCACAATGTAACGTAAAGTGATTTAATCTTTTCGTCATACTTAATTCAAATTACCATATTTGGTAATATTGAATACGAAATTAAATTTTTTAATTAAATTTATAATACGATTCCCGATTTTGTGTACACCTGTGCGCAGGCTACACGTACAAATAGTTGGAATTTAATAAAATAAAATAAAATTGGGGTTTGATTGTAATCGAAAGATACGAAACAACAACAAAATTTCATTTCTAATCCATTTTGAAATGGTTAAACATACCGCGTCCCTTCTATGAAAATGTCGTAATTCAAGGCCTTCGAATACTATATGAGAGGCGGTTAAAACAAATAACGCGTTCATAGAGCTTAGACAGATATCTGACATGCTAATCAAAACACTAAAAGAACGTGAGTGCACGCAGAGGTCTTAACAATAATTTATTTTGCCCTCTATCAATAAATCTAATTCTAACACGTGTAATAGCGCTCGAGCCCAGTAAAGTAAATAAAAATATTATTTATTAGTGAATTGAAGGTTAGACAAGAGATTAATTCCATGTATAATTACATAATTAGCTGACCGATTTTTCGTTTATGCGAGTAATTATAATTTTTTATGTAATTAATTTGTAATGCACTTACTCGTTTTGTCTGGCTATTTATATTGAATTAATTTAGATCTGTTAATTATTTGATTAATAGACCTAATTTTATTATCGGTAGCTATTTCTAGACAATGTTCAAAACAACATTAGTTAACAATATATAAATTATATGCTTGACTTCCTATCCATAGTCGTCTCTAATTTAAATGATTTTTTTGCTACATAAAGCCCAAATTATATAAATAATTAGAGTGTGTGCAACCGTGTGTGCTCCAATAGTTTTAATTGGAATTTGCCAATTATGTTCGATTTTATTCATCAATTTCTCCACACTACTGGAAGTGAATCACACTTTTTGCAGATTGTAACACCAACACATAAAGTCAATGACGCAATTCTGCTAAACTAAACCACCAATAATGGTGAATATATACAAGATTATTTCATTAGCTGTAATCGTAATTTGAAATAATCGATTTAATTAAAATTAACATTTTTAACAATAGAGGTTATTGCACAACATTTCTTTTAAATTGCCGAATTTTACAAATTGTTTGTTAGTAAACACCTGCCATTAATAGATGGCATTAGTAACCAAAGTATAAGCTGAGCCTGGCTGTTTATGAAAATACACTCTACAAAATTCAATTTTTGATATGTGGCTTAGAGTTTGAACTTGATCTATTATCAGATTTTAATTGGGATGTCAATATACACATTTTAAAATAAAAACGTAGTTTTAATTGATTTTTTGTTTGCTAATTTATTGTATTAATAGATTTTACACTGCGAAATTCAATTAAAGTTAGTAATTTTAAAATAAAATAATATCAATCAAAATCAAAATATTTGCAACTAATGATGTAATTAATAATAAGTATAACCACCAGCTTTATTAATTACTTCAAAAATTCTGCTCGGCATGGAATTAACCAATCCTTATAATTGTTGTACTGCTGCTGTCCAAGGGGTTTTCCCAAAATATGAATATGCGACCGAAATCATTAAGGAACCGCCTCCAAAGTTTCGGCTCATTGATACTTTCTTATTCGTTCTTAAATCATATCAGTAAACGCGGGTTCACGTACGTGATCAAAAAATGATTCGCGAATCAATCCAATCAAATCGTTGGAATTTCCCCGCCTGAGATGAAATATTTTTATCTTTGGGCAAATTTTTGATCGCAAGCATCCAACATAGAAAAAACAAAAAACAAATTATGAGCAACAATGACGCTCATTATATCCCTTTTTCTACAAAAAAAATGGCTAAATTTAAGTCCAAACCACACAAATATGTAAGTAAAAAAACAGTACGTAATGGCTTTTTGATAAAAAATTTCGGTTGATTTGAAGTACAATCAACACAATTGTGTGAAAGGAAGGCACAAATGTGTAAGTTGGTTCAAAACACATACAAAACATGATAATTTTGTCTTACCCAGAAAATTTTGTGGGTAAGTGGGAAAAGGAATAAATAATTTTGCTGTTTTTCTGACATTTCTATATGACTCACGTCAATATCAAAAACAAACAAAACACGCGCCATTTTCAATTTCGGCATTTGGTGTTTTAATTTTGTCGTGCGTTTACATAATTAATTAATTTTAATATTTAATAAATGTATTAAAATTGTGAAAACAATTTGTAATTTTGTGCGACGTATTTTCAAAATATCTTGTGTACTAAAATGTTGTGTAATTGCGGAATTATTACATTGAATAAAATTCGGAAATAGGACAGCCAGTGTTTCAGTGTTTGAAAACTTAATTTTAAATAAGCGTTTGACAGCTGTAGTCATGTAAGTTGTTTGTTTAAATTACTAAATTATCTCCATTTAACTTTTGAATGAATATTACAGCAATAATTTAAGCGATTTGGACGTACTACGAAGGATTCGAAAGGTGCAGATATAGGGGACCAGCTGGTACAAATGAATTTAACTAGCCACCGTAAAATGATCACACGTAAATGATCACGATGCACGGCGCCAATTGTAATCCCTTACCACAATAAGCAGAAAAGTGAAGGGTAGAGTAATAAATAATTGGATTGGCTAGATCGGACAAGACTGAATTAAATTAATTTTTTTTCCACTTTTGTCTTTATTTTATGAAAAATAAAATACATATTTTATTTTATATTTATACTATCGCATATTGTTCGTATAATAATTTTACGCCCATTCAACGTAAATTTCATTTACGCGTTTTCTATTAAATCGCTAGCAAAAGTTCCAGGCGAGGTACGATTCGTTAGAATAATGCTGTTGTTAGAATTTGAAGCTCATTGTACAAACAAATCACCACATTCAATATCGGAAGTAGAAGCTAACACGATCTTTGGGCTCGGAACTTTACTTAAATCTGCCAAATTGTGACACAACTGCAAATGCCGAAATTGAAACGGATTGTTACGGGCATCTTCAAAACTTTTCATCAATTTATCACTCATTCATTCAATTTGTGATTTAGCAAACTCAACCATGAACGAATGTTGATGAAAAATGAAATGAATGTTTTTATTTTATTTTATTTAATTATCAGTCGTCACCACAGCCACACACAACACACAAATTAAAATGGTTGAAAATGACAAATGAAACGTCAAGTAAAATAGCTTAATATTTAGAGCAATAGCTTTTGTTTCTAACTTCATATTGTGATCAAATTTTTTTGATCACGTACGTGAACCCGCGTTAATACTTGAATCCGTTAGGTCTATCTAAATTAAACTTCTTCTCGTCAGAGACATGTATTTTTGCCAACGTTGAATCTCTTGGTTTTATGTGCTTCCGTTAAAACTAGCTTTATTAACCTTTTAACCCATTTAACACAGATGCTCTGATGCAAAATTCGTTGTATGTTAAAATGTATAAATTTTCTAAACAAGCAATTTCAATTTTTTGTCGCTATTGACGATTGGAATTTAAAAAATCGCGCCGCTGGCGGTAGGTTTTGACAATGAAATGCAAACATAATATTTTGACAGCTGCAGTTTGTTGTGCTAAATATGCACATATACCATATATATATAAAATTAATTTTTGGTGGTGAAAGTAAGTATAATATTTTGTAATTTAAATGCGCGTAATAAACCATTCCTAGAAAATAAAAAACAAAAATTAGGAATAGTTTAGCACAAACTTCACAGTCCTATATAGAAATGTGAAGTTTTTCCTAAAGCCGACTGCACGAGTGCGAGCAAAAATTTATAATTTTTGATCCGCACTCTAAACCAATCAAAACGCTTGAAAATGTTTCTCCTTCATTTTTTCCCATATAAAAATTCCCCTGCGAGTTAAAATATTTTTGTCTTTGCGCTACTTGGTCCGCAGACGACCTACCTATAGATATCAAAAATTTTGCTTAAAATGAAATATGGGCAAATTTCTTGCTATTTTATGGCGTCATTCAAATTGTATTTGTGTTTGGTTTGTTTTTTGTGTCGTTATTTCGTTTCGAAATAAATTTTATAAATTTATAAAACTAGAAACTTATTTATATACGTGAAAAATTATATATTATAATCATGGATAACAGTAAGTATTCATTTATGCATATAATTAAAAATATATTCATGTGTTTAAAGTAAAAATAAATTCGGTGCCGACATGTTGTAATTATTACGTTTTCGATAGAATAACGGTATTTTACGGTATTAGACGTTTTCGATAGAATAACGGTATTTTAGAAGTAATATTTATACAAAAAAAAATATTTGTACTTTACAAATACCGTTATAATAAATTAAGTTAAAATTCGTTTTTTATTTTAGAAGCCGATTTGGAAATAATCTTTAAAAGTATCGCGGAGGTTAGGAAACCGGGTAGGGAGCTTTTGTACGTGCGATCGCACATAAACTACGGCAACAACCTATTGAAAACCGTTGGGTGGGGTGATATATCGCACACTTTGTGTATGGCACGGTGGAAGTCGGCCCGTGCAAAATACAATAGATTATAGAAACCTGCCAGAAGTGGAAGTCAAGGATTCATTTTAAAACAAAAAGATGAGATTTTCATGAGAGAAATGGAGTTTCTAAAACCCCATTTGCTTGAAGAGTAAGTAATTTTTATTTATATTAAGCTAGCTAACCCGGCGAACTTCGTACCGCCTCAAAATCAATAAATATTGTTTGAAGTTATTATAGCTTAATTAAATTGAGTTTTTTATTAAAATATAATTAATTTCTCCCTCTCTCTCTCTCTCTCTCTCTCTCTCTCTCTCTCTCTCTCTCTCTGGCACTCTCCTATCAAGGGATTTGGCCGCCTCAAATAAGGTTTCATAATCATATTTTCATTTCGGATACTGAGTGATTAATTCATTGATCCTAAACCAGCCGTGCAATTTTTTCCTTGTCACTACCGGGAATCGAGCTCGAGACCTCGGGGCGGATAAAATGAATACTCCAAATTAATTAAAGTCAATCAAAATGAAATATATTTTAATTATGTACATTGAAATGAATGTAGTTCACGTGGCAGCAAAGCTTTCGTTTTATTGAATTCGTTCGCGTAGTATTGTTGCATTACTTTCTTTTAAACTATTTGCTGGGTGGGTTGCAATTAGGGTCGATTCCCTTCAGTAAAGCATGTTGTGATATACGTAATTTTTTGTTTTATTGTCAGGTGCGAGAACGAACAAAGCGGATGGTTTGCCGACACGTGAACATGCTACGTACAATTTGCCGTGAGAGAAACATTCATTTTCTAGATTCAGGCCACAAACACTCAAGGATGGGCCTTGTGATTTGTTGATCGTCATCGCGAATGCAAGACGAATCGGAAATTGAATTCGTTTAAACTCGAATGGCATATCGGTTGGGATCATCAGAATTCTCGGAATGAGAACTTCCTCAACTTTGAACTTTCCTTGAATTTTTTCCCGTTACATAGTTTTGGTTGATTCAGGTTTCGTAGCATGAAGATTATCGCACCAACTTTCAGTTGTAAATTGAGCGGTGGCAAGCCAGCCAGATCCAATGAGTTTAAAAATTTAATTGGATAGTTGGTTGCTTCGTCTTTGTTTGTCACACAGTCGATAGATTTGAAGGAATGAAGTGGATCGACGATTAGATTTTGAACTGTGAAATTTAAGTGATCCACATCTTTGTTCTTTGCCGCAAGAGTTACTCGTTCACTCATCCAATTGTGATTTTTGTGGTTAGTAATGATGTTCAGGAACACTTTGTTGATGAGCTCGTCTTTCGTTGAGACAAATTTGTAAAAGTTCGGAGGAAACGAAATCAATCCGTTCGATTCGTCGACCGGAACACGGCCATTACCGATAGTCAGCAATTGCTTGCAAAATCTTCGACAGATGGATCGTTTAACCACAGATAATCAAATTAAATTTTTCGTTCGAGCTAAAAATTGAAAACAAAATATATTTCTGATAATTCCTATGTTATCGTTGTATCTGTCATTTTTCGTTAAACTGCGTATACATATACGCAAAAAACAAAATATTTTTGGTTGTTTGCGTCCATTTACAGAAAATGAACTCGCAGTTTAAATTTTTACATTTACATAGGATGAGATATCTCTTTTAGGTTGTCTCTGGTTTAACAATGCAACTCGCATGTTTGTCGTCAGCTGAAGTTTCATCACATAGCGCCACGCAGAGTCGATGATTTGAGGCAAGCGTTTATTTCATCGACGGCGGTCGATCTTGCAATCACTGGTATTTTTTGACAGGAATCGCCTGAGACAGTTGAATCATTGCACCTCCAAAACATCTTAAGTCATTGCGTAGATCTTTCATAGTTCGATTGAGTGCTTACAATGCGCATTTGTGCGCCATTGTTCATTCATAATCGATGATGATTTTACTTGCTACCAAAACTTGCGCTATTGCTGAGTGTTTCGCAATGTTGCAAGTCGGGTTTTCAGCTAATTGAAGGTTTAACGACAATTTCAACGCTGAGCAACTGCTACAGTATTTTCAGATCTCGCACGAACAGTGGCCAAAATCAATGACATGAGGAATGCCTTCCCAGTTCCACCGGGCGCATCGAAGAAAAATAATGAATTATATAGCTAGATAAAATAAAAATTTGGATATAAAAATAAAATACTAATTTGCATGCAGTGTCCAGTCGGATTCGAATCCAGTACCTTGCGGCCCAAGCGCCGAAGATTTAACCACTGCACCACTCGTTACATACAAACTACACATACAAAATTCATATAAAAAAACGTTTTTTATTAGATTTTTGGGATTTTTCTTTTGAGTTTTTCCGACTTTTCTTTTTTTCCCAACCCACCACTGTATTGAGATGAACAAAATATAAAAACAAAATGTATGAGAAAATGAATTTTCTTGATAATTTTGTTTTGGTGAATTTTTCCGATGTTTTAATAGTTTATGCTATTCGGAGCAAAGACAAATCCAACAAAACAAAGATCATAAAAATTGGTTCAGCTGTTCTTGAGTTACAAATGTTGTAACTACCTGACTTTGTTTTAGATAAATAATGTGTTTAGTGCTGGCAATTATTGGAGTGGATTACGGCAATTTTATATTTTTAAAGTAAACGCTACATTTAACGGACCACGATTTACCGGACACTCGATTTAACGGACCTCGATTTAAGGCCCGTTGCACACTTGAACTATGTTGTTTAGCATAGTGAGCTGTGTTTTAACATCCTATAATATCAACACGCTCGCGGTCGAGCGAAAAAATAATTATTACACATCATCAGTGCATGCAAAATTGTATTGACGTATTTTGGACGTTTGGCAAACCGCGTCGCACCAAATTCGTGTGCAAATATTGGTGTTAAGTGCTTCGTGAATTAGTTATCAATCATCATCCGTACATGCAAAGTTGATTTGAATTTCAATAGCATGAAATGCATAAATGACAACTTCCCAGAAGAGCTCCATCATCAATCAAGGTACTGGGTCTTAATTGGAATCCGGCAATAGATCAGTTCACGTTCACATCTAATATGGAAGGAAGTAATGCGCTAACCAAACGGTTCGTTGTGTCCGAAGCTAGTCGCCTGTTCGATCCTCTTGGCTGGTTGGCACCTATCGTCATCGTCGTCAAAATATTAGTGCAGAACCTGTGGGCGATTAGTCTGGATTGGGACGAAGCTCTACCTAAAGATGTCTCAGATAAATGGCAACAATCTCGAAGTCAGTTGGAGCCTTGGAGGACGTTAACTTAACCTCTATATACCTCGTTCATTGCAGATAGACACGAAATGTATTGCCGATATTCATGAATTCGTTGATGCAAGCCAAAACGCATACGGTGCAGTGGTTTACAGGAGAATAACGACGTTTGAGGGAAAGATTAGCATCCACTTAATATCTACCAAAACCAAAGTAGCTCCGATTCCACAAATCAAATTTCCCAGGCTTGAACTATGCGCTGCCGTCATGCTGACAAATTTGATCAATTTAGTCATGAGAGAAACCCGAATCATAATAAATCAAGTCTACGCATAGACCGATTCTCGAATCGTACTAGATTGGCTATCCACCCAAAGCAATGGTGCAAATTCATGGGCAACCGCACCTCCGAAATTCTAGCTACATTAACACGCAAGCAAAATGTGTGTAAAAAAAATACATACCCACCTACATTCTGCTGTCTCACCCTGCAACACATCAAGTAAACAAACTAAAATTAGAAATAACATTAATTTCATGTATTTATTGCAATATCAACTTACTATTTTTTGTGCAGCTGAATGTACTCAAAAAATTAAACAATTTATGTAATCAATTAGTTATCAATTCAATTATAATTTATAATTTATACTTACCGTAGCAAACAAATGTAACCACAAATGTAAATATTCCTCCAGTCCATTTTTCACGAAATGTCATTTTTTACACACATTTTATAAACTTAAATAAAATTAGTATTAAAATAATAAAGTTTATTATTTAAAAGTGAAAGGTGTAAATCTATCGGTGTTTTTTTGCGTCTCCATACACAAATACACTACAAAGGGGAAAGACTCGCAAGGCCGCTGAAATTTTATTTTAATTAACGGATTGCTCCTCCAATAAGGTTGGGGAAAAAGAAATCCAATATTTTTACGTTTATTTCGGGGCTTTATTTAACATGGCTACCATCGTTCGTTTTGGCTCATACATGCATTTGTTCGATAACTCGTTGCCATTTAGAAGTCAATTACATTATGCCAGTTTTCACAAGCCTCTCTTCAGGGTATTTTTACACCACCAAGGGCGTTTGTCATGGACAAAAAAGAAAATAATCACTAGGTACTAGGTCCGGACTATACGGTGAATACATAATAACCACCCAACCAAGCCCCTGGAGCTTTTGGCAGGTTATCATGGACGTGGTGTTGTTCTGGTGGTATACAACGCCTCTCCTATTGGTTAATTCTGGTCGCTTCTGGCCGATCGCAGCTTTCAGTCGGTTCAATTGGTGGCAGTAAAGGTCCGAATTGAGCGTTTGATTGCAGCACCCAAACATCGACATTCTTTTCTAAGCCAACCTTATGCAAATGGTAAAAAACTGTTTTGTGGTCGATCTTCAGCTCCTGGACGATGCTACGACAGCTTGTATACCTGTCTACTTTGATAATTCCCAGGTTTTTATCGACATTTTCGACGTAAGGCCTTCCAGTGCGTGGCGCATCTTTGCGATATTGAAATTACCAGAACGGAAGCGACCAAATCAAAATTGCGTGTTACTGGCTGTGACAGTATCGGGACCATAGACACCATTCACAATTTCAGCTTCCTCACTTTCATTTTCGCCTTTATCGATGCAAAATTATAAAATTAAGCGGATTTTCTCTTTGTTTATCTCCATCCTTGACATGCTATAACTCACAACTGAATCAATCAATCAAAACAATGACTAATGCTGAAAACAGATGTGCAGATTTTCTGCATGCAGTACCGCATGCAGATCTGCACGTAAAATACATGTGCATCATTTATGACATTTTTTATTTTATTTCAAGTTATATTAAGCTGTCAGATTGTTGTGCCAATTTCAACAAACTAATTTTAGTATATTTATGTTATTTATCGTACTTAAAAGTGATTAAAATTTATGAGTTACAGAATAATTGTAAAGCTCGGCGTATGTGGACGAGAGAAATATTTACAGAACAAGAACGTGAATTACATGGATTTTGGTTCTAAATTATTTTTAAAAATTTAAATACCATTTAAATGAGGAAAAAGAAATGGTTCAAGGTACTTGGCGACAAGAAGTTAACCCTTTGCCGCAATACAGGATGTTCACGAGGTATAATTCAAGTAAAGAGGCATTTTCAATCCGCGATAATTTAAAACCATTTTTAATTATTTTAAATTAAACTAAATAAAATTTATTAAAAATAAAGAATCATTTTTTCTTGAATAAATGATCATTCACCACTTTCAGGATGTCCATTTGTAGTTTTACAAAATCTTCTGGTGAAATCCGCTCATCTTCGATCTGTCTTGTTATTCCATCAAAAAACAAACTTACAGGCGTTTTTGGACTCTCAATCGGCTGAGTAAATGAAGATTTTGCTAATTCTATTAGCTGCTTCATTTCATTATTGGCTGATTCTAACAACACATCGGATTTATTTTTTCGTATTGTAGTCGGGGAGTCGGGGTAGAAACGGATGTGGATGGTTCGCTGTACCTGAAGTCTGTGGCGTTGTTAGAATCAGTAAATTCATGGAACTCATTTGCTGCATTTACTGAGTGTTCATGGTCAACATTTTTTCCGTAGTTGCCAGTTGTTCTATAAAAAAAATTAACATAAATAATTATTGTGTTGAAAAACAAAATTTAAATAAATTAATATGTAATTTAAAACTATTACCTGTCATTTGAAGTTTCAACATCTTTGAGGAACATCAAGCTTTCCATTCACTTCCATTTCTTGCAGGGACTGAGAGCTCCACTGCCTGAGGTATTTCCTTTTAAAGTTTTAATTTCCTTTTGGAATTTATCTCTCAGTGTGCGCCATCGGGATTTTACTTTTTCCACTATACATTAAAATTTAGATACTCGTATACAAAAATGTTAAAGAAATATGTATACATTTGTATTATATACATATTTACATAAAAATATATACATAAATAAATACATAAATAAATAAATAATAATATTTACATATGTTGAAATATTATAACTTACTGGGAATTTTTAATTGCTGAGATAATTCATTGAATTTTTTTTCTCTCATGTAGATATTTTTATAATTATGATGTTTTTTATTGTATAAAAATTCGTGTTCCTTAACGAACTCAATTATTTTTTCCTCCATCTTGAAAATTTGAATTTGAATCAGTCCAAAATGTAGAAAACAACAAATAGTCTCATGTGAAGTTAGCGAAAATTTTAATTTTTTCTTTTTGTGTGGTGTCAACACTGAGCGATGCGCATCGAAATTAGAAATAGAGACTACGTGCAGAATTCTGCATGGCATACGTCGTACATGTATTTTAACCCATATACACTAGTGTATTCTAATTTTGATGCATGCAGAATTCTGCACATGTGTTTCCAGCATAAAGAATTTTTTAGAACCCTTTCCAACGAGTATAAGTATGACCTACTGCGAGAAATACATTATGAGATATAAAGTATGTCACTAATAGCCTGTACAGACTGAGGATTAGTTAAACTGGTTTAGCAAAATTCGGTCAAGTACTCTTAGAAATAAAATTCAATTTAGTTCGATATACTACGAAAAATTAAAAAATCTACTGCAAGTTTCAGAAAAACAGATTTCGCATTTACGAATTAATTAGAGCATATTTTTGACTCAAATCAATGAGATAATATGTAAAATATCTCAAGTTAGTAGCTAAAATAATAAATTTGGAATTATTTAATAATTTTAATTGAAAAATTATCAATTTTCTATTTTTTTCTTTTGGTATGTGCTATGTGGCGAGGCAAAATAAATTTACGCACGAATCGTCTGTTATTAGATGTGTATGTGGCAACGCTTTAAGGCTATCTAGCGAAAAAATAATGGATTTCCTTTTTCCCATCCCTGTCGCAGCCGGCAGCAGCCAAGATCACCACTGTTGAAGTATTGTTTGTTGTTACTTAATTACAATAAACTTTTGCTGGAGTGTGGCATGGATTCCCTTATATTTGTATTATGACAAGTTGCAAACACTCATCTAAATATTTGTAAGACCATTTACATCTTGTAAAAGTACAGTGTTAAATTGAATTCAATTTTATTGCAGGCATGGTCTTTTGATAAATTGGTTGAGTATGTTCCAAAAAGTCTGATCATTACAATTCCTGTCGAATAATCGAATAACAGTCAATATACAATGTATTCATTCTTAATTGTCTCAATAACCACAAAAGAATTACATTTTTAAATTTTGAAAGACTCAAAGTTACAGTTAATTGAATGTCACACGGCGCGTTATTTCGTTGATGCAAATAAGTACGGTATGATTATCTTAACAGTCTGTCTCTAGCTACGGTTCAATTATATGTGCTATTAATTATAGAAATTGGTTACTCCAGTCAATGCAGTGTGTGTGGTGCAAATAGGAAATAACGATAGTGGTGAAATTGTAGCATGTATAGTTGAATGGAAATTTTCAATCAACAATTTATTGCATATATAAATAGTTGTTGATGTAACAATAATAAAGAGATTCAATTAATAAACTCCAGCTGTGGATTGTAACGTAATGTTTTGAACAGAGCTATTAAAAACATTGGTCATTCTAACATTACAAAAATTTCTTATTACACATTTAATAGGTATCATCGACTGTCTGTCTATCAAATTAAAAGCAACACGTTTTGCTTAAATAGTTATAATAGTACTTTTTTTGTTAAAGAATACAGCTTCCACGCCTTCTCTTGGATAATTTCAAAATCTTGATTCTGTTGAACCAATTACATGATAGAAAAAGCATCACCTAACTTTGTTTACCACAGTTACAATTTTTTATTTATGCTAAGTAGAACTGCCTAGCACCAACGGTTTGTGTCTGAAATTTTCTCACTGAATTGGTGGTGTCCAACTTTACAAGCTGCTGTGTTTTTTTATTAGCGCCCGATAGCTGTATCCGGAGCAGCCAATTTTCTATGTCAAAACTTATATTTAGCGCGCTATTATTGCATATAATTAATTTATTTAACTCTAAACTAAGATTTTTCATTCAACTTTTTAGGTAAAAATCGATAAATAAATATCTTGCTCTACTTACTTATCGGGAGCCGCTATCGGGAGCGCTATCCATTTCAATGGGAAATTTGAAAAGGCTTTTATTTTGTAAACCCCTGAAACCATTAGAAACAAAATCTTACAATAAAAATTTAAAACGAAGCAAAATGAATTCTTGTTTATAACGTCATGTAAAAATAAATGTCAATTAATATATTTCAGGTGATAAATGTTTGTTTTATTGGTGAATTTAGTTTTAATTTTTATAGTACAGCGACACCAGTGAATAATAGCTGCAGTTTCAATAGAAAATTGCCATTTGGCTCCGGATAGTGCTCCAATAACACAGCAATATGAAAACACAAAATAATTTGCTCTGACTATAACAATTTGTTTATCTTAACAGCTGATTTCCGTTGTTTAAGACAGATTAGACATCTGCCGTTAACATTCACTTTATATTGCTTTGAGTTTTATACAAAACGAGTTTTTACGGTGTTGAATATGTCGGATTTTGTGATAATTAAACAGCATTTTGGAGTTTACGGTGACAGTGCTCCAACAGATAAATCATGTAGAGAATGGTTTCGACGCTTCAATGTTGAAGATAAGCCTCGCTTAGGACAGCCAAAAAAATTTGTAGACAATGAATTTTTATTTTTTTTTTATTAGAAAGTATTAATTGTCCAGTGGATTTAATGTCGCTTGAAGGTCAATAAATACTCCCTTTTTATTCACGTACACGCCACCCATTCACACCTTTACAGTATACTACCTCCACATTGCAAGCTCCATGTCAACCTGTATATTGACATGAATGGTGGGTCGGCGCTGAATTGTGCACTCCAACAGAGAGTCGTAGTTGTGTTTCCCGATCGTAATCAAGTGCCGAAGCTTTAACCACTGCGCCACTACTTGTCCGGAATTAGAGGCATTGCTCGATGAAAATTCGAAAACGCCAGAGAAGCTTCCCGGTACATTAGAGGTGACCCAACAAACAGTTTCCGAATGATTGCAATCTATGGGTATGATTCAAAAGCAAGGCAATTGGGTCCCTTGTGAATTGAAAGCAAGAGACGTGGAAATGCAATTTCTTTCTTGCGAGCAGCTTCTTCAAAGGCAAATAATAAAGGATTATTTACATCGAATAGTGAGTGATGACGAGAAGTAAATCTTCTACGATAACTCCAAGAGGAGAAAATACTATATGCTTTGCCCGGCCAATCGTTTCCATCGACCTCAACATAAACACCAAAGACGAACATTCATAGTTCGCATGTTAGGGTGTGGATCTGGCGGGATCAAAGGCGTTGTGACTACGAGCTGCTACAACCTGACAATGCCATTACAGGCGAGCGGTACAGATTACAATTAATTTGTTTCAGCCGTGCATTACGAGAAAAACGACCAGAATATGTGGAAAGGCATTGTTGCGGTAGCGGATTATAATTTGGATAGCTGGTGCTGGATAATTTTGAACGCCGTTAAGATATTTTGTATCAATTTTACATTATTATTATTTATCACAATTTATTATTATTTATTGTAGAAAAATTTTGTGCGTGGCGTTTAATCGTAAAAAACCAAGAGACAACTAGCAAGAAAACAAGTGACAGCTGCAGACCGACACAACAAATTTTTCTATTAAAACATTTTGTGAAATTAAGTTGGTGCACCTAGTGGTTTTAGTTGCGTACAATGTAAAGGTGCGCTGTGCCAATGCCTCCTAAACTACAGGCCTCTTACTACTCTCATTTTTTGCACATGACGTCAATTTATGTCTACACCGAGACTGCGCAATAATAATATTAAGATATTTACACTAACAAAACAACTAGCGAAAGCAACAACAACGTAGACATAGCGTGTCGTCATCATTTGGTGTATGCGGCCTGTAGTTTAGGAGGCATTGGCTGTGCTGCTCTGCAGATGTCACTCGCGTTAACTTAAATGAATTATTGTCAATGTTGACAGTAGTGTTTTGACGTAAGTAACGAAATTTATAATTAATTTAATTACATTAAATTTCTTACATAAATTAACAATATTAAGTGTTTTATTTTGGGTTATTCGTGGTTTTCTGTCATCGGTTGTTTTGAATATTTGCCACCGCCGAAGAATTCCAACATGTCGCCCCCGTTGACGTATTAGGTGAGTCAATTAATGGTAGTAAACAAATCTTGGTTGTTGGACGTTTGAATAGTCTCCTTGACGTCTAGATGGTAACTACACGAACGAATTTGTCCTTGCCTGGATGTGTTTCTGCGACGCGACCCAATGTCCATTGTCCTGGTGGAAGATTTTCGTCCTTTAAGATCACTACATCGCCAACCTTAATGTTGTTATGCTTCCATCTCCACTTTGACAAGGGGTTTAGAATGGGGAGATATTCAGATTGCCAGCTTTTCGCGAAATGCTGGAACCATGGGCATACGCAAGGGGGGGTTACTAGGGGTTTAACCCCCCATGTTCCAACAGAAAAATTTATCAGTCTGGTTTATTCTAGGTAATGATGTTTAAATTGTTTTTTAAAAAAGATTTCAGTGAAATGAGTCAAATACGATCAGTTGGAGTCTAATATTTACACTGTTAACATCGTAAGCGAAATATCGAGTGACAATTATTTAAAATGCCTCCAAGAAAAGATCCAAGTACTGAAACACGCGTGCTTATAATAGCTAACCATACAGCTGGCATAAGTAATTGACAGATTGCCAAAAAATGGAATTAGACCACGCTACGGTCGATTGTAATGTTAAAAAATATCGGGAAAGTGACAGTTTTTTTAATAAAAGACGTAGTGGAAGACCAAGAGCGACAACATCTGTAGATTAACATAGAATAGTGACTACTAGCAACGATAGACGATTGCAACAAGGTTTTATGGACGAATGAGTCCAAATTTGAATTTTCGGTATTCGAAGACAATTATTCGTGAGAAGATCTGTAGGTGAATATGCCAGTAAAGATTGTATTGCCACTACCGTAAAGCATGGAGATTTTTCAGTGATGATTTGGGACTATTTTGCTGGTACTAGTGTAGGCGATGTTGTGAAAATTGACGGAATACTAAGAAAGTAAGGGTACCGACAAATTTTGGAGAACCACTCAATACCTTCAGGAATTCGGCTTTTGAGTCAAAATTATATCATTCAACAAGATAATGATCCAAAACATTCCTGTAAATTATGTAAAGGCTATATTCACCATTTAGAGGATGAAGGACCAATTAAAATTATGGAATGGCCTCCCCAGAACATTGACTTGAACCCTATTTAGTTACTGTAGGAAAAATTGCAGCAGGCAGTAAAAGAATCAGCTCCAACATCAGCTACTGTTATGTGGAACAAAACTTCAATCAATTTGGAACTCAATAACGCTAGAAACTCTGGCAAAACTTATTGCGAGAATGCCTCGACAATGCACTGCGATTGTTCAATCAAGAAGCGGTTACAAAAATGAAAGTAAAATTTAAATTAAGCAGTTTAATTTTGACATTTATTTAGTATATTGGCATTAGTAAATGTGTGTGTGTGTACCTAAAAAATAAATATTATCACATTTTTACTGAGTTTTTATATGGTTTATAAACCATACGCTGCTTTTCGCAGTGCCTAAACACTTTTGAGCGGTAGTGTATGTATGTATAGTATTTTAAATATTTATAATAAACAAAATTTTTCATTGGAGCACGAAAAATCTGCAAAAATCCTTTTGGAAATATATAAAAGTATTACGAACTGCAGCATAGTGGTGAGCATTGGTGAACTGAAGCTATGGTGGCGCCATAAATTCTTCGAATACACCAAAAAATGCTCATATTGCATTTTTATCATGCGACGAATCAATTTTCTCAACTGTTCGAAAATTACTTCAAGTATTTGTAACACTACCAGTTACAACATCAAGCAGTGAACGATCTTTTTCAACATTGAGACGACTCAAAATGTATTTACGCAACACAACGAATGAAGATAGGCTTAATGGATTAGCGTTACTTAATATTCATCGTAATGTCGCGGTTTCTGTTGATGCAGTTCTAGATGAACTAGCAAAAAGTTCACGTAAATTAGAAATTCGCTTGGCTTTTTAGTGAAATAAAATAAAATATAATATATATTAGCTAGTTCTATCAAGTGAATTTTTTTTTTTATAAAATATGTTTTCTGAAACCCCCTCCCATGGCTTCATCCTGCGTACGCGCCTGGCTGGAACATCTGTTGAGTCATCTGCCATCGTGATAGACGGTTAACCTTTAAATGCGTGATATTAGGCTCTCACAGTTGTGATAGGCTTCCCAATGATCAAGTGTGCTGGTGTAAGAGCGTCGATATGTTCTTCTAGAGATTCACAAATAGGACGAGAATTGAGTAGGCCTTCAATCTGTGTCAACAAGGTGTTCAATTCTTCATATCTTAGAATGACACGTCGTAAATGAAACTCAGCGATGTGTCTTTCTTCCTTTGATAGTAACTGTTGGAAATATTTCAGTTCATTTGCTGCCCCAACGAAATGTGTGCCGTTGTCACTATAAAGGTTCGTACAGATCCCGCGATGGCTTTGGAATCGTTTGAGTGCTGCAATGAACGTATCCGTTGTCATATCGAAAGCCAACTGGAGGTGTATGGCCTTGGTTACCATACAGGTAAATATCACAAGATACCCTTTGTAGGTTGTATCCTTTCTTGCCTTGCTTGCCTTTATGGTATAAGGACCGGTACAGTCCGCACTAGTTTGGAGGAACGGTCTAATTAGGTTAACTCGTGGAGGTGGCAGCTGTCCCATTAGTTGTTCTTGTGTAACCTTCCTTTGTCGAAAGCGCATGACGCAATTGTAAATCACGCTTCGGATCAAATCTTTGCATCGCAGTATGGCGTATTGCTGCCTAAGAATTAACATCAACAAATTTGGTCCCACGTGCAAATGTTGTTCATGTGTCCTGTTAACGATTTTTCGTGATATGGGATGATTGCCTGCCAGGATTATCCAATGTTTTAGATCATATTGTTCCCTGGCGTGTGCAAAGCGACCGCCTACACGCATAATTCCTGCCTTATCTAAGCATAGTGATAGAGAAGAAATATGATTAGATCTATTCAATGGTAAGCTATTGCGCAAGTTGACAATTTCATTCTGGAAACTTGAGAGTTGCTCTTCCTCCAGTATTATTTTGTACGACTCGTACAACTCAGCTACCGTCAAAGGACCTTGTATTCGAAATTTAGCGTTGCAAAAATTGTGATTTGCTCGTTTAACCCAAGCCAGAACTTGCTCTGGAGAATTTCTCGATGGTTCGATTAGCTGTAGCGATTTTGTTGACGTCTTCACGTACTGGATTTTCTCATTTCTTCCAATAATTGTAATTTGGTTCGAATATCTAACCAGCGATTTTGAACATAGGAAGTTCATCATCCCAATCGATCTTCAGCAGCCACAAGCCTTGAAAAAGTATTTTGATTGTGACTGTTACAGGTGACAACCATCCCATTGGATCGAATACACGCGACGCTTCAAATCCTTGATTTATCTCGGTGCAGCTCTGCTAATTTACCAAGAGCCCGCGTTGCCAAAAACGAAGCTGATGCCGTGCCGTAGGTATTGGTCAGGAGGCGGTAATGTTTTATCTTTGCTGCTGGAGAATCGCACCAGATAATGCTTTGATAATTCCGGAATCTTATTAAAATCTTAAATCTTAAATCTTATTAAAATTTCTAAAAGTGTCTGCTGTATGGTCGGCCCAACCATTAGCGTATCATTAAGTGATACTCCTGAGGTAGATCTAGCTGACAAGTTGCAATCTCTAACAACTCAACGCGCTTTTTATATATTGTGTGGGTCAAGTACTGGTGAATAACCTTAAGGCATCCATTTGTATACCTTGAACACATTTTTCATAGCGATACTTGACAGACACCAGCTTCTGCTTCCCTTAAACTGGAGAATAGACACTGATTTGGTATTGGTTTTATGGCGCAAATGACTCACCGTGACATGTAGTGTTTATGACAATAAACAGAACTTTCTCTTCTCCCACACATCGCCAGGTTCGTATAAAGTTACCCAGGGAGCACTGGGAGAACGTATGAATTTAGGACTTTGCTCCTGCCCCTTGGAATAACTGTATTTACGTAAACAAATGGTGTCACTAATCGTCAATGAGAGATAATTAATCAAAATAATTTCCCTCAAGATAATAAAATTATTACCTGAATCATCAAAAAGAGCAAAAACCCCACACTATACTGTATAACGTATGTAGATGCAAAATTAGGATTTGTCATAAACATTTCGACCGTACCCAAACAAAAATAAGAATCACACGTCGTTTAGCAACTTTCTTTTCAAAACATTTCAACACACAATTTATTTGGAATTTCCTCATACAAATTTGCAATAAATACGAATCACCTCCATCAATTAATTATACGGTCACCGCGCTTTCTTACATAACATAATCGCTTTACACTTGTTACAATAATTTTAATCTTTACAAGAAATTTGCTCAAATCGAAAACTGTTAGTACTTTTCTTGTTGACTGCGCCTCCTAATAATTGCGCGCATGTGAAATTGCGTCTTAAAGACTTAACTCACGTTTTTTTGCACACACACACACAAAACATATAAAATTAATTTAGTGTAAAATTAAAAAAAAAAAATAGTTTATTGCCATTTTGCGAATACGTGTGTGGATGAAGTTTTTTTATTGTCTGCTAAAGTAACATTGCAAAATCTTACTAATTACTTAATTTATTGTTGTGTACATATAACAAGAGAAGACGAATATGATATCGAAATTAAGGTTTTCGGTTGCGCAGCGCTAAGCGTGAATATATCGTTTTTCGATATTTAACAGTGCTCGATTTACGTGCATAACAAAAATGCTGCTAATCGATCGAGCGATCACATATCCGCTATATGTAAAATACATTTTATCGTGTAGTCTCATTTAAATTAGTAAAGCATTTTATGCAATTTTAACACATTAGCGCACATGTGTATAGTATACTATTACGCCAGTGGTTTAAAGATCACGCGTGGCCTTGTTAATCTGTACACTAAAATCTTGAAATTTGGTCCATCACGTGTTGAAACAACTTCACATTCACAAATCACAACTAATAAGCCTAATTATTTATAATTTTAATTAAGTTATTTGTTTATAAATAATGAAATTGTATCGTATTACGATAATCATCTTTTATAAGATTTATGTAAGATACAACGTTGTATTAAAATAATGTGTCTACATAATACAGCCGTAATTAATTATTTGCTGCTTCTGTTACATGATCATTAATCATTTTGCACGGTGGTTTCTTTCATATCACATAGTTGACTCTTGAGTAGCAGACTTTGATTGTTCTTTAACAACTTGTTAGTGTCTAATGCACATAATTTTTGCACATTAATCATACTGATGTTGTGTACTATTCGCGTATATTGTTGCAGGTTTGAAATATAGCTGAAATGAAATCCTCATTAGTAGTTTTGACCTGTTTACCTGAGTAAATCACCGTACTGATTAACCGATGCAAACTTGCAATCATCTCATTTATCATTATAAACTAATCGGAGTGTTTTCAAAATAAGTCCCCGGAGCAGTTAGTTGAATTGGAAGTTTTTTGTGCCATTAGGTCTAAAGAATTTTACAATTGGTACATTACTACTTTCTTTTACGTAGTATAGCAATTATTAAAAATGCTGACCTCGAGATTTTTGCAGATTTACCATTCGTTACCATGTGTTCCCGGCTAGTTATTTCACACTCCGTCGCTTACTTTACAAGAGGTTTCTCCTTGCATGCTCAAGATGTCACAATATAGAATCAAGCATTCGTATGAAAAACACATGTTCCGTATTCTCGTTATAAATAAAGGAACATTCCCTGAGCGATGTAAAAAGCAGAGGTTTGTTCTACTTTCCAAAGAGAAAATACCGGTAAAGGAAACATTTTACATATCGATCGAGCTATATACTATATGCAGTTGGTAAAATATGTGTATAATGAACGTATTATCTGCAAAAGACTCGTGAAAGCCCATTCAACGATCAATGTTATAAATCTGGTGGTAAATACTGTGAGTAGTGCTAGTACTGCAACATAAGGCAGCAGGTGGAAACATGGTAGCAAAATACAGAGCGCTTCCGTTCCTCTAGACATACAAGGGGAAGCTCCACAAGCTCGGTATTAGGTACATTCCTGTGGTGCACGCGGACAACATTGCAATAGATGGTAATGAAGTTTTTACTAAATTTTACTAAGTGACGTCATTTTCATTTAGTAATGTTTTAGTAAAAACTTCATTCGTGTATATAGGCGATGGAAGTATTTACTAAATCTTACTAATTTTTTTGTAGATTGACTGTGCCGTAAATTGAATGCATATTGATCAATTAATAAAAACGAAAATATTTTATTTTGTGTAAAGAAATATGTTGGACTTCAAAATAAATTAAAAAATAATGATTATATCACAATAATAACAAAAATTAATGAAAATTTTTTATAGTATAAATTACAATAACACTTTGTTTATGCGACATCGAGTAATAATTCAAGATATTTATGTCCGATCAATTTAATCGCTACTACACCACAAAAAAATGTAGCCGTCCATTAATGAATAAATTTTGATGAATATGATGATTAAATTAATTGGCCTGACAAGATTTAAAAATATGTCACATCTCTGACCCTGCTTGTTAAAAAAACAGTTTTGATTGATGCACTGAAAAGTTTGAGCATTTTGTCATACTTCCTGCCTGAGATAGAGGGGTGGTTTTGATCGAGGCTCAAATTGTTTAGAGTTGAACAATTTAATCGCTTACTAAACTACCATAAACTATTTGCCCGCTCACAAATGAATATGTTTTGATGAGAGGGATGGTCAACTGAACCAGTAGACAAGTTGGAGCATTTTGTCATACTTCTGGCCTGAGATAGAGGGGTGGTTTTGCTTGATGATCAAATTGTCTAGAGTTGAACTATTTAATCTTTGTTTTAAATATTTCATTTAATATAGAAAAAGTTGTCAACGGCTATAACATATTTGTAATTTGTATTATATTTATTATTATATTTTTGGATTTATAAAATATTTTGGTTTGATTATTTTTTTTATATTTTACGAAATATGAAAACAAATGCAGACGATTTTGTTCAATGATTTTTAATTTAATGAATAATTCATTCCTGAAAAGAGATATTCTTTCAATTCGAGCTTACATTTGATTATGGTTTTTATGGACTTTATGATCGGTAATTCGTTATATTTTATAAACCCGTTAAGGAAAATTTTATTCTTAGTAATATGTAATGAAATAATGAATATGTGAAGATGGCTTCAAGAGACTTTCGTTTATATTTGTTGCTTTTGTCAACCTTCAAAATCTCTTGATCTCTGGATGAAGTATGCAGATGACATGACTCTTGATTACAGCCCACACCATATTTAAAATGTAACAACAAATTTTGCTCTCCACGATAGATCTGACTACGCGGCTTACCAACTCCATTGAGAAGTCCCGTAGAAGTGCAACTCTTCGATACAGTTGGAGAAGCCGAAGAAGCTGAATTACGAATTCAACTGCTAAACGAAAAGCAGTTGGATGTATTTCTTAAAACAACTGCTACAGTGCATATGAAAATGTCTTACGCCGAATTTGAGATTTGAATATTTGGTTTGGGTGCGTAAGTTGTCATATGATTCCAAATGCGTGCTTCCCGTTTGAGATATGAATATTTGACTTGGCACGTAAGTCATCCTGTGTGCATTTGAGCGCGTGCCTGCCGTTTAAAATTTAAACTTAACCGAGTATATGAATTTACTTTATTTTTGATAAAAGTGCATCAAATTTACATCTTAAAAAATCTTTTTAATCATTTCTTAACCAAAACTTCAATAAAATGTATTCACGTGACTGATTATTCAGTCTCAGGTCAGCTAGTTATATATTGTTTATCAAAATTAAATCTAGAATCGGCGACGATACCTAGAGGAGTACCTTGATTTCCATGATTTGTTTGTTCGTTTAATTTATTTAAATCATTTGGTAAGTTTTCAAATAGATGTTTATTTTTAAATATAATGTATTTTGTTTTTTTTCCAAATTTTTATTGAGCGAGTTTGCTGGAAGCCAATTATCAATTATTGTTTCGTACAACATGTCTTGTATGATTTCAGGGATTGTTCGCATGATATACAATCATCAGCATAACCATGAATTAAACCTTTCAAGCTTATTAAAAATAAGTCATTAAGATAAAAATTGAGCAATACTGCCTCGAGGTGCTCCACTTAAAACAACAAGTATAGCTCTCTCTCTCTCTCTCTGGCACTATACATCCCATCAAGGGATTTGGCCGCCTCAAATGAGGTTTCATAATCATACTGTCATTTCGGATAATGAGTGATTAATTCATTGATCCTACACCAGCCTTGAAATTTGTCCTTGTCACCGCCGGGAATCGAACCCGGGACCTCCGGTTGCTGGAGCAAGCATGCTGACCACTTTGCCACCGGGGCGCCAACAAGTATAGCACTATGTCAGTTCTCGATAGGTATTTGTACACTAAATACAAAATACGACCACTTAAAAAATCTTTAAAACAACTTCAAGTAGATTCACTAGGATTTAACGTCTTAAGGCGGATTCATTGTTGTAGTTCGTTGTGTTCGTTCCGTTCGTTGTGTTCGGTATTTTTACTGGAGTATTATTTTAATCAGTTCATTGTTGATGAAAAAACAAAACATCAAAACACAAAATGAACAACGTACTTGACTACAAAATAAAAATATCGAAAATGTGTCTGTTTGTTTCTACTATTATATTATATATCATGTCGTCTCTTTCTTGCCATGTTCCTTCGGTAAAATAGTTGAAGATAGATCAACTTGATGAAAAAAATACCGAAGAAATAAAACGTCATTGTCGCAACAAATCCTATTGGTTTACAAAAAAACATAACGAACGGAATGAACACAACGAGCTACAACAATGAATCCGCCTTTAAACTTCGAAATTAGTATACTATGATTTACACAGTCAACGGTCTTTTGTATATTCCTCGCCATTTTTTTTTTGTTCTCAATTACGTCATATACTCGTATTAAATTATTTAAATTAGCAATAGCAGTTTGTGTTTTACTCGTTTTGATAAAACCAAATTGTTTTTGGTTTCTTATTTTGAGATAATAATAACGTCTGGTTTTTAACATTGCACTGCCAGAATCTCATGACGCTTCACCTCAACCTAACTGATACAGTCAAGCGCAGGGGTCCTCAATTCTCTTGCTCTCCGAGATCTGACTACGCAATGACGAGCATGTTCAATTTTAATAATTTTGAACGGTGCGTTCAGTTCAAGAGAGATATTCAACGGGCGGTCGGAGTAGCAATATATAAAAATTCAAGAAGAACTCATACAGTCTCATCTCGCATAAGGAAATAATCGTTGGACAAACAACTGGTATGAGCGTAACAACACAACTCATTGGCGATATACGATGCTTTCAGTAGTTGAATACAACATGCCGAATAAAGCTGTCGGAGACATAATCAAGTACATACAATTCGTCCTTGCTCCATATTCTGAAAAAATTTCAAAAATTCTCCAAGGAGACTAACATCTTTAGCCGATGATTATGAGCAGGGATTTCATTTTGCTGTTTCCTAAGCTGAATCACTTATAAACTTCCTGCGATACGAATTCGATTTGCACAAGATCTCAGATCGAAATATATCTACTGCGAGATAGGGGATCGCGTTTTTGATGCTTGCAGCTACCATAATCCAATTGCGTCGAGTATACCGAAAGAGTAATAGACCAATTTAACGTAAATAAACAAATGTAAATCTCTGGTTAGTAAAATTGCATTCATTCTTTCTTCAAAGTAAACTGTACACACGCATTATACACACGACATGTTCACACACCTCCTTGAGAGTATGTACTAATGGACTCACTTTTTTATCAAATTTTAGTTAGTTAAAATCAAATATAGGTAGATAACACAGTCTCTATGTATTAGGTGAACAAATAAATTTCCGACCTTTTTAGATAGGTGTCGTTAGTATCACTGCTTGCATATTATTCAATCGAGCAATACATGTTTTTTGGAGGTTAGATGTCAAGCTTGAATAAATACTAGTGACATTTGTTCAAAGCGTAAACAACAATTATTTTCATGTAATTGAAGATGTCGAATTTTGTGTCAAAAAACAACATTTGCGGGAAGTTTTACTTCATTATTTTTTGTTGAAGAAAAGTGCAGCGGAACCAAATCGTTTGCTTGTGGAAGTTTACGGTGAACATGCGCCATCGAAAACAACATGCAAAGAGTGGTTTCAACGATTCAAAGTTGGTGGTTTAGACGTAAGAGACAAAGAACGTGATGGAAGACCAAGAAAATTTGAAGATACAGAATTGGAAGAATTGCTTGATGTGGACCCTTGTCAGACTGAAAAAAAATTGGCAGAAGAGTTGAATATTACCCAATAATGTGTTTCGCAACGTATACATGCAATCAGTCAGAAGCTGGTAAATTGGGTGCCACACAAATTGAAAGAAAGGGACTTGAAACGTCGGAAAACCATGTGCGAATTGTTGCTTCAACGACAACAAAGGAAGGGGTTTTTGTATCGGATCATCACTGGGGATGAAAAATGGATCCATTATGACAATCCAAAGCGCAAACCAGCGTGGGTCAAGCCAGGTGAACCAGGCCCGTCGACGCCAAAAGCAAATATCCATGGTTCGAAGGCGATGCTTTGTATTTGGTGGGATATGAAGGGTGTCGTCTATTATGAGCCGTTGAAAGAGCGTGAAACCATTACGTGACAAATTTATCGACAACATATGATTTAAAGCAACCTCTAGCTGAAAAACGACCGGAATGGGACAAAAGGCAAAATGATTATTTTGCAACATGACAACGCTAGGCCACATGTTGCTATATCTGTCAAAAATTACTTGGACAGGCAGAACTGGGAAATTCTACTCCACACGCCGTATTCACCAGATATTGCTACCTCTGATTACTACTTGTTCCGTTCGATGCAATCAGCCCTGGCACAGCAGCACAATCAAATGAAAACGTCAAAAAATGGGTCGATGACTAGATCGCCTCGAAACCACCAGACTTCTTCCAACGGGGAATCCGTTTATTGCCTGAACGATGGGCGAAGGTTATAGCTTCCGAAGGAGAATACTTTGAACAAAACATTCTTTCATTCTCTACAAAATCTAATGTCTTTTATTTCAGTAAAAATAGTCGGAAATTTATTTGTAGACCCAATATCACAAAAAATATTTATCATAAAAGTTTCCTCGATGGTTTTCTTGTAATATCTTTTTCTATAAAGTTCTGTTATTATACAGAACTATTCAGAACAACATGCAGAGCACAATTTCATCTAACGTATTAAAAAAAATAAAAAAAAAAAATTGTAATTTGACCAAATTTGACTTAGGCTATTTCGATCTCGAACAACTGTTTTTTAAAAAAAATCGGCTAAAATGTCTGACTAACTAAATTAATGGTTAGATCATGCTAGTTATTCATAGATATCTCTAATATTCAGAAATAAAATTATGTTTGATTTTCATTCTAAACTGCAAAATTAGTTCAGATTTATAAATCTCCAATTAGAAATATTTTGGTGATTTATAAATCTTAATTTATTTAGAAAATTTTAATTAAACATCAGGCGCGGTTTCTTTTGTGTCATCTATGAGCTAACCATCAATTTAATTAATCGAAAATTTACGCAAATAAAATCGGCGTGATGCTCACAGTATGTACGTTAATCTCAGACTAAATACAAGTTATGTATTTTCAAAGATGTGTACAACAGGCGGCATTGCAAGGGAAATCTCTTTCACAGCCGCGAATTAACCCTCGTTCGACGTTTTGATTATCGATAAAACGTAATCACATTTTATTTGTTTTTGTTTAAATACATCTTGATGAACTCGATTCCGGCTAGAAACGAAATTCATTCGTTTGTGAGCGGGCAAATGGTTTATAGTAGTTTAGTAAGCGATTAAATAGTTCAACTCTAAACAATTTGAGCACCAATCAAAACCACCACCCTATCTCAGACCAGAAGTATGACAAAATGCTCAAACTTGTCTACTAGTTCAGTTGACCATCCCTCTCATCAAAACACATTCGTTTGTGAGCGGGCAAATGGTTTATAGTAGTTTAGTAAGCGATTAAATAGTTCAACTCTAAACAATTTGAGCATCAATCAAAACCACCCCCCTATCTCAGACCAGAAGTATGACAAAATGCTCAAACTTGTCTACTAGTCCAGTTGACCATCCCTCTCATCAAAACACATTCGTTTGTGAGCGGGCAAATGGTTTATAGTAGTTTAGTAAGCGATTAAATAGTTCAACTCTAAACAATTTGAGCATCAATCAAAACCACCCCCCTATCTCAGACCAGAAGTATGACAAAATGCTCAAACTTGTCTACTAGTTCAGTTGACCATCCCTCTCATCAAAACACATTCGTTTGTGAGCGGGCAAATGGTTTATAGTAGTTTAGTAAGCGATTAAATAGTTCAACTCTAAACAATTTGAGCATCAATCAAAACCACCCCCCTATCTCAGACCAGAAGTATGACAAAATGCTCAAACTTGTCTACTAGTTCAGTTGACCATCCCTCTCATCAAAACACATTCGTTTGTGAGCGGGCAAATGGTTTATAGTAGTTTAGTAAGCGATTAAATAGTTCAACTCTAAACAATTTGAGCACCAATCAAAACCACCACCCTATCTCAGACCAGAAGTATGACAAAATTCTCAAACTTGTCTACTAGTTCAGTTGACCATCCCTCTCATCAAAACACATTCGTTTGTGAGCGGGCAAATGGTTTATAGTAGTTTAGTAAGCGATTAAATAGTTCAACTCTAAACAATTTGAGCATCAATCAAAACCACCCCCCCTATCTCAGACCAGAAGTATGACAAAATGCTCAAACTTGTCTACTAGTCCAGTTGACCATCCCTCTCATCAAAACACATTCGTTTGTGAGCGGGCAAATGGTTTATAGTAGTTTAGTAAGCGATTAAATAGTTCAACTCTAAACAATTTGAGCATCAATCAAAACTACCCCCCTATCTCAGGCCAGAAGTATGACAAAATGCTCAAACTTGTCTACTAGTTCAGTTGACCATCCCTCTCATCAAAACACATTCGTTTGTGAGCGGGCAAATGGTTTATAGTAGTTTAGTAAGCGATTAAATAGTTCAACTCTAAACAATTTGAGCATCAATCAAAACCACCCCCCTATCTCTGGCCAGAAGTATGACAAAATGCTCAAACTTGTCTACTAGTTCAGTTGACCATCCCTCTCATCAAAACACATTCGTTTGTGAGCGGGCAAATGGTTTATAGTAGTTTAGTAAGCGATTAAATAGTTCAACTCTAAACAATTTGAGCATCAATCAAAACCACCCCCCTATCTCAGGCCAGAAGTATGACAAAATGCTCAAACTTGTCTACTAGTCCAGTTGACCATCCCTCTCATCAAAACAAATTCGTTTGTGAGCGGGCAAATGGTTTATAGTAGTTTAGTAAGCGATTAAATAGTTCAACTCTAAACAATTTGAGCATCAATCAAAACCACCCCCCTATCTCAGGCCAGAAGTATGACAAAATGCTCAAACTTGTCTACTAGTTCAGTTGACCATCCTTCTCATCAAAACACATTCGTTTGTGAGCGGGCAAATGGTTTATAGTAGTTTAGTAAGCGATTAAATAGTTCAACTCTAAACAATTTGAGCATCAATCAAAACCACCCCCCTATCTCAGACCAGAAGTATGACAAAATGCTCAAACTTGTCTACTAGTCCAGTTGACCATCCCTCTCATCAAAACACATTCGTTTGTGAGCGGGCAAATGGTTTATAGTAGTTTAGTAAGCGATTAAATAGTTCAACTCTAAACAATTTGAGCATCAATCAAAACCACCCCCCTATCTCAGACCAGAAGTATGACAAAATGCTCAAACTTGTCTACTAGTTCAGTTGACCATCCCTCTCATCAAAACACATTCGTTTGTGAGCGGGCAAATGGTTTATAGTAGTTTAGTAAGCGATTAAATAGTTCAACTCTAAACAATTTGAGCATCAATCAAAACCACCCCCCTATCTCAGACCAGAAGTATGACAAAATGCTCAAACTTGTCTACTAGTTCAGTTGACCATCCCTCTCATCAAAACACATTCGTTTGTGAGCGGGCAAATGGTTTATAGTAGTTTAGTAAGCGATTAAATAGTTCAACTCTAAACAATTTGAGCACCAATCAAAACCACCACCCTATCTCAGACCAGAAGTATGACAAAATTCTCAAACTTGTCTACTAGTTCAGTTGACCATCCCTCTCATCAAAACACATTCGTTTGTGAGCGGGCAAATGGTTTATAGTAGTTTAGTAAGCGATTAAATAGTTCAACTCTAAACAATTTGAGCATCAATCAAAACCACCCCCCCTATCTCAGACCAGAAGTATGACAAAATGCTCAAACTTGTCTACTAGTCCAGTTGACCATCCCTCTCATCAAAACACATTCGTTTGTGAGCGGGCAAATGGTTTATAGTAGTTTAGTAAGCGATTAAATAGTTCAACTCTAAACAATTTGAGCATCAATCAAAACTACCCCCCTATCTCAGGCCAGAAGTATGACAAAATGCTCAAACTTGTCTACTAGTTCAGTTGACCATCCCTCTCATCAAAACACATTCGTTTGTGAGCGGGCAAATGGTTTATAGTAGTTTAGTAAGCGATTAAATAGTTCAACTCTAAACAATTTGAGCATCAATCAAAACCACCCCCCTATCTCTGGCCAGAAGTATGACAAAATGCTCAAACTTGTCTACTAGTTCAGTTGACCATCCCTCTCATCAAAACACATTCGTTTGTGAGCGGGCAAATGGTTTATAGTAGTTTAGTAAGCGATTAAATAGTTCAACTCTAAACAATTTGAGCATCAATCAAAACCACCCCCCTATCTCAGGCCAGAAGTATGACAAAATGCTCAAACTTGTCTACTAGTCCAGTTGACCATCCCTCTCATCAAAACAAATTCGTTTGTGAGCGGGCAAATGGTTTATAGTAGTTTAGTAAGCGATTAAATAGTTCAACTCTAAACAATTTGAGCATCAATCAAAACCACCCCCCTATCTCAGGCCAGAAGTATGACAAAATGCTCAAACTTGTCTACTAGTTCAGTTGACCATCCTTCTCATCAAAACACATTCGTTTGTGAGCGGGCAAATGGTTTATAGTAGTTTAGTAAGCGATTAAATAGTTCAACTCTAAACAATTTGAGCATCAATCAAAACCACCCCCCTATCTCAGGCCAGAAGTATGACAAAATGCTCAAACTTGTCTACTAGTTCAGTTGACCATCCCTCTCATCAAAACACATTCGTTTGTGAGCGGGCAAATGGTTTATAGTAGTTTAGTAAGCGATTAAATAGTTCAACTCTAAACAATTTGAGCATCAATCAAAACCACCCCCCTATCTCAGGCCAGAAGTATGACAAAATGCTCAAACTTGTCTACTAGTTCAGTTGACCATCCCTCTCATCAAAACACATTCGTTTGTGAGCGGGCAAATGGTTTATAGTAGTTTAGTAAGCGATTAAATAGTTCAACTGTAAACAATTTGAGCACCAATCAAAACCACCACCCTATCTCAGACCAGAAGTATGACAAAATGCTCAAACTTGTCTACTAGTTCAGTTGACCATCCCTCTCATCAAAACACATTCGTTTGTGAGCGGGCAAATGGTTTATAGTAGTTTAGTAAGCGATTAAATAGTTCAACTCTAAACAATTTGAGCATCAATCAAAACCACCCCCCTATCTCAGACCAGAAGTATGACAAAATGCTCAAACTTGTCTACTAGTCCAGTTGACCATCCCTCTCATCAAAACACATTCGTTTGTGAGCGGGCAAATGGTTTATAGTAGTTTAGTAAGCGATTAAATAGTTCAACTCTAAACAATTTGAGCATCAATCAAAACCACCCCCCTATCTCAGACCAGAAGTATGACAAAATGCTCAAACTTGTCTACTAGTTCAGTTGACCATCCCTCTCATCAAAACACATTCGTTTGTGAGCGGGCAAATGGTTTATAGTAGTTTAGTAAGCGATTAAATAGTTCAACTCTAAACAATTTGAGCATCAATCAAAACCACCCCCCTATCTCAGACCAGAAGTATGACAAAATGCTCAAACTTGTCTACTAGTTCAGTTGACCATCCCTCTCATCAAAACACATTCGTTTGTGAGCGGGCAAATGGTTTATAGTAGTTTAGTAAGCGATTAAATAGTTCAACTCTAAACAATTTGAGCATCAATCAAAACCACCCCCCTATCTCTGGCCAGAAGTATGACAAAATGCTCAAACTTGTCTACTAGTTCAGTTGACCATCCCTCTCATCAAAACACATTCGTTTGTGAGCGGGCAAATGGTTTATAGTAGTTTAGTAAGCGATTAAATAGTTCAACTCTAAACAATTTGAGCATCAATCAAAACCACCCCCCTATCTCAGGCCAGAAGTATGACAAAATGCTCAAACTTGTCTACTAGTCCAGTTGACCATCCCTCTCATCAAAACAAATTCGTTTGTGAGCGGGCAAATGGTTTATAGTAGTTTAGTAAGCGATTAAATAGTTCAACTCTAAACAATTTGAGCATCAATCAAAACCACCCCCCTATCTCAGGCCAGAAGTATGACAAAATGCTCAAACTTGTCTACTAGTTCAGTTGACCATCCTTCTCATCAAAACACATTCGTTTGTGAGCGGGCAAATGGTTTATAGTAGTTTAGTAAGCGATTAAATAGTTCAACTCTAAACAATTTGAGCATCAATCAAAACCACCCCCCTATCTCAGGCCAGAAGTATGACAAAATGCTCAAACTTGTCTACTAGTTCAGTTGACCATCCCTCTCATCAAAACACATTCGTTTGTGAGCGGGCAAATGGTTTATAGTAGTTTAGTAAGCGATTAAATAGTTCAACTCTAAACAATTTGAGCATCAATCAAAACCACCCCCCTATCTCAGGCCAGAAGTATGACAAAATGCTCAAACTTGTCTACTAGTTCAGTTGACCATCCCTCTCATCAAAACACATTCGTTTGTGAGCGGGCAAATGGTTTATAGTAGTTTAGTAAGCGATTAAATAGTTCAACTGTAAACAATTTGAGCACCAATCAAAACCACCACCCTATCTCAGACCAGAAGTATGACAAAATGCTCAAACTTGTCTACTAGTTCAGTTGACCATCCCTCTCATCAAAACACATTCGTTTGTGAGCGGGCAAATGGTTTATAGTAGTTTAGTAAGCGATTAAATAGTTCAACTCTAAACAATTTGAGCATCAATCAAAACCACCCCCCTATCTCAGACCAGAAGTATGACAAAATGCTCAAACTTGTCTACTAGTCCAGTTGACCATCCCTCTCATCAAAACACATTCGTTTGTGAGCGGGCAAATGGTTTATAGTAGTTTAGTAAGCGATTAAATAGTTCAACTCTAAACAATTTGAGCATCAATCAAAACCACCCCCCTATCTCAGACCAGAAGTATGACAAAATGCTCAAACTTGTCTACTAGTTCAGTTGACCATCCCTCTCATCAAAACACATTCGTTTGTGAGCGGGCAAATGGTTTATAGTAGTTTAGTAAGCGATTAAATAGTTCAACTCTAAACAATTTGAGCATCAATCAAAACCACCCCCCTATCTCAGACCAGAAGTATGACAAAATGCTCAAACTTGTCTACTAGTTCAGTTGACCATCCCTCTCATCAAAACACATTCGTTTGTGAGCGGGCAAATGGTTTATAGTAGTTTAGTAAGCGATTAAATAGTTCAACTCTAAACAATTTGAGCACCAATCAAAACCACCACCCTATCTCAGACCAGAAGTATGACAAAATTCTCAAACTTGTCTACTAGTTCAGTTGACCATCCCTCTCATCAAAACACATTCGTTTGTGAGCGGGCAAATGGTTTATAGTAGTTTAGTAAGCGATTAAATAGTTCAACTCTAAACAATTTGAGCATCAATCAAAACCACCCCCCCTATCTCAGACCAGAAGTATGACAAAATGCTCAAACTTGTCTACTAGTCCAGTTGACCATCCCTCTCATCAAAACACATTCGTTTGTGAGCGGGCAAATGGTTTATAGTAGTTTAGTAAGCGATTAAATAGTTCAACTCTAAACAATTTGAGCATCAATCAAAACTACCCCCCTATCTCAGGCCAGAAGTATGACAAAATGCTCAAACTTGTCTACTAGTTCAGTTGACCATCCCTCTCATCAAAACACATTCGTTTGTGAGCGGGCAAATGGTTTATAGTAGTTTAGTAAGCGATTAAATAGTTCAACTCTAAACAATTTGAGCATCAATCAAAACCACCCCCCTATCTCTGGCCAGAAGTATGACAAAATGCTCAAACTTGTCTACTAGTTCAGTTGACCATCCCTCTCATCAAAACACATTCGTTTGTGAGCGGGCAAATGGTTTATAGTAGTTTAGTAAGCGATTAAATAGTTCAACTCTAAACAATTTGAGCATCAATCAAAACCACCCCCCCTATCTCAGGCCAGAAGTATGACAAAATGCTCAAACTTGTCTACTAGTTCAGTTGACCATCCCTCTCATCAAAACACATTCGTTTGTGAGCGGGCAAATGGTTTATAGTAGTTTAGTAAGCGATTAAATAGTTCAACTCTAAACAATTTGAGCATCAATCAAAACCACCCCCCTATCTCAGGCCAGAAGTATGACAAAATGCTCAAACTTGTCTACTAGTTCAGTTGACCATCCTTCTCATCAAAACACATTCGTTTGTGAGCGGGCAAATGGTTTATAGTAGTTTAGTAAGCGATTAAATAGTTCAACTCTAAACAATTTGAGCATCAATCAAAACCACCCCCCTATCTCAGGCCAGAAGTATGACAAAATGCTCAAACTTGTCTACTAGTTCAGTTGACCATCCTTCTCATCAAAATACATTCGTTTGTGAGCGGGCAAATGGTTTATAGTAGTTTAGTAAGCGATTAAATAGTTCAACTCTAAACAATTTGAGCATCAATCAAAACCACCCCCCTATCTCAGGCCAGAAGTATGACAAAATGCTCAAACTTGTCTACTAGTTCAGTTGACCATCCTTCTCATCAAAACACATTCGTTTGTGAGCGGGCAAATGGTTTATAGTAGTTTAGTAAGCGATTAAATAGTTCAACTCTAAACAATTTGAGCATCAATCAAAACCACCCCCCTATCTCAGGCCAGAAGTATGACAAAATGCTCAAACTTGTCTACTAGTTCAGTTGACCATCCTTCTCATCAAAATACATTCGTTTGTGAGCGGGCAAATGGTTTATAGTAGTTTAGTAAGCGATTAAATAGTTCAACTCTAAACAATTTGAGCATCAATCAAAACCACCCCCCTATCTCAGGCCAGAAGTATGACAAAATGCTCAAACTTGTCTACTAGTTCAGTTGACCATCCCTCTCATCAAAACACATTCGTTTGTGAGCGGGCAAATGGTTTATAGTAGTTTAGTAAGCGATTAAATAGTTCAACTCTAAACAATTTGAGCATCAATCAAAACCACCCCCCTATCTCAGGCCAGAAGTATGACAAAATGCTCAAACTTGTCTACTAGTTCAGTTGACCATCCTTCTCATCAAAACACATTCGTTTGTGAGCGGGCAAATGGTTTATAGTAGTTTAGTAAGCGATTAAATAGTTCAACTCTAAACAATTTGAGCATCAATCAAAACCACCCCCCTATCTCAGGCCAGAAGTATGACAAAATGCTCAAACTTGTCTACTAGTTCAGTTGACCATCCCTCTCATCAAAACACATTCGTTTGTGAGCGGGCAAATGGTTTATAGTAGTTTAGTAAGCGATTAAATAGTTCAACTCTAAACAATTTGAGCATCAATCAAAACCACCCCCCTATCTCAGGCCAGAAGTATGACAAAATGCTCAAACTTGTCTACTAGTTCAGTTGACCATCCTTCTCATCAAAATACATTCGTTTGTGAGCGGGCAAATGGTTTATATTAGTTTAGTAAGCGATTAAATAGTTCAACTCTAAACAATTTGAGCATCAATCAAAACCACCCCCCTATCTCAGGCCAGAAGTATGACAAAATGCTCAAACTTGTCTACTAGTTCAGTTGACCATCCCTCTCATCAAAACACATTCGTTTGTGAGCGGGCAAATGGTTTAAAGTAGTTTAGTAAGCGATTAAATAGTTCAACTCTAAACAATTTGAGCATCAATCAAAACCACCCCCCTATCTCAGGCCAGAAGTATGACAAAATGCTCAAACTTGTCTACTAGTTCAGTTGACCATCCCTCTCATCAAAACACATTCGTTTGTGAGCGGGCAAATGGTTTATAGTAGTTTAGTAAGCGATTAAATAGTTCAACTCTAAACAATTTGAGCATCAATCAAAACCACCCCCCTATCTCAGGCCAGAAGTATGACAAAATGCTCAAACTTGTCTACTAGTTTAGTTGACCATCCCTCTCATCAAAACACATTCGTTTGTGAGCGGGCAAATGGTTTATAGTAGTTTAGTAAGCGATTAAATAGTTCAACTCTAAACAATTTGAGCATCAATCAAAACCACCCCCCTATCTCTGGCCAGAAGTATGACAAAATGCTCAAACTTGTCTACTAGTTCAGTTGACCATCCCTCTCATCAAAACACATTCGTTTGTGAGCGGGCAAATGGTTTATAGTAGTTTAGTAAGCGATTAAATAGTTCAACTCTAAACAATTTGAGCATCAATCAAAACCACCCCCCTATCTCAGGCCAGAAGTATGACAAAATGCTCAAACTTGTCTACTAGTTCAGTTGACCATCCTTCTCATCAAAACACATTCGTTTGTGAGCGGGCAAATGGTTTATAGTAGTTTAGTAAGCGATTAAATAGTTCAACTCTAAACAATTTGAGCATCAATCAAAACCACCCCCCTATCTCAGGCCAGAAGTATGACAAAATGCTCAAACTTGTCTACTAGTTCAGTTGACCATCCCTCTCATCAAAACACATTCGTTTGTGAGCGGGCAAATGGTTTATAGTAGTTTAGTAAGCGATTAAATAGTTCAACTCTAAACAATTTGAGCATCAATCAAAACCACCCCCCTATCTCAGGCCAGAAGTATGACAAAATGCTCAAACTTGTCTACTAGTTTAGTTGACCATCCCTCTCATCAAAACACATTCGTTTGTGAGCGGGCAAATGGTTTATAGTAGTTTAGTAAGCGATTAAATAGTTCAACTCTAAACAATTTGAGCATCAATCAAAACCACCCCCCTATCTCAGGCCAGAAGTATGACAAAATGCTCAAACTTGTCTACTAGTTCAGTTGACCATCCCTCTCATCAAAACACATTCGTTTGTGAGCGGGCAAATGGTTTATAGTAGTTTAGTAAGCGATTAAATAGTTCAACTCTAAACAATTTGAGCATCAATCAAAACCACCCCCCTATCTCAGGCCAGAAGTATGACAAAATGCTCAAACTTGTCTACTAGTTCAGTTGACCATCCTTCTCATCAAAACACATTCGTTTGTGAGCGGGCAAATGGTTTATAGTAGTTTAGTAAGCGATTAAATAGTTCAACTCTAAACAATTTGAGCATCAATCAAAACCACCCCCCTATCTCAGGCCAGAAGTATGACAAAATGCTCAAACTTGTCTACTAGTTCAGTTGACCATCCCTCTCATCAAAACACATTCGTTTGTGAGCGGGCAAATGGTTTATAGTAGTTTAGTAAGCGATTAAATAGTTCAACTCTAAACAATTTGAGCATCAATCAAAACCACCCCCCTATCTCAGGCCAGAAGTATGACAAAATGCTCAAACTTGTCTACTAGTTCAGTTGACCATCCTTCTCATCAAAACACATTCGTTTGTGAGCGGGCAAATGGTTTATAGTAGTTTAGTAAGCGATTAAATAGTTCAACTCTAAACAATTTGAGCATCAATCAAAACCACCCCCCTATCTCAGGCCAGAAGTATGACAAAATGCTCAAACTTGTCTACTAGTTCAGTTGACCATCCCTCTCATCAAAACACATTCGTTTGTGAGCGGGCAAATGGTTTATAGTAGTTTAGTAAGCGATTAAATAGTTCAACTCTAAACAATTTGAGCATCAATCAAAACCACCCCCCTATCTCAGGCCAGAAGTATGACAAAATGCTCAAACTTGTCTACTAGTTCAGTTGACCATCCTTCTCATCAAAACACATTCGTTTGTGAGCGGGCAAATGGTTTATAGTAGTTTAGTAAGCGATTAAATAGTTCAACTCTAAACAATTTGAGCATCAATCAAAACCACCCCCCTATCTCAGGCCAGAAGTATGACAAAATGCTCAACTTGTCTACTAGTTCAGTTGACCATCCCTCTCATCAAAACACATTCGTTTGTGAGCGGGCAAATGGTTTATAGTAGTTTAGTAAGCGATTAAATAGTTCAACTCTAAACAATTTGAGCATCAATCAAAACCACCCCCCTATCTCAGGCCAGAAGTATGACAAAATGCTCAAACTTGTCTACTAGTTCAGTTGACCATCCCTCTCATCAAAACACATTCGTTTGTGAGCGGGCAAATGGTTTATAGTAGTTTAGTAAGCGATTAAATAGTTCAACTCTAAACAATTTGAGCATCAATCAAAACCACCCCCCTATCTCAGGCCAGAAGTATGACAAAATGCTCAAACTTGTCTACTAGTTCAGTTGACCATCCTTCTCATCAAAACACATTCGTTTGTGAGCGGGCAAATGGTTTATAGTAGTTTAGTAAGCGATTAAATAGTTCAACTCTAAACAATTTGAGCATCAATCAAAACCACCCCCCTATCTCAGGCCAGAAGTATGACAAAATGCTCAAACTTGTCTACTAGTTTAGTTGACCATCCCTCTCATCAAAACACATTCGTTTGTGAGCGGGCAAATGGTTTATAGTAGTTTAGTAAGCGATTAAATAGTTCAACTCTAAACAATTTGAGCATCAATCAAAACCACCCCCCTATCTCTGGCCAGAAGTATGACAAAATGCTCAAACTTGTCTACTAGTTCAGTTGACCATCCCTCTCATCAAAACACATTCGTTTGTGAGCGGGCAAATGGTTTATAGTAGTTTAGTAAGCGATTAAATAGTTCAACTCTAAACAATTTGAGCATCAATCAAAACCACCCCCCTATCTCAGGCCAGAAGTATGACAAAATGCTCAAACTTGTCTACTAGTTCAGTTGACCATCCTTCTCATCAAAACACATTCGTTTGTGAGCGGGCAAATGGTTTATAGTAGTTTAGTAAGCGATTAAATAGTTCAACTCTAAACAATTTGAGCATCAATCAAAACCACCCCCCTATCTCAGGCCAGAAGTATGACAAAATGCTCAAACTTGTCTACTAGTTCAGTTGACCATCCCCTCTCATCAAAACACATTCGTTTGTGAGCGGGCAAATGGTTTATAGTAGTTTAGTAAGCGATTAAATAGTTCAACTCTAAACAATTTGAGCATCAATCAAAACCACCCCCCTATCTCAGGCCAGAAGTATGACAAAATGCTCAAACTTGTCTACTAGTTCAGTTGACCATCCCTTCTCATCAAAATACATTCGTTTGTGAGCGGGCAAATGGTTTATATTAGTTTAGTAAGCGATTAAATAGTTCAACTCTAAACAATTTGAGCATCAATCAAAACCACCCCCCTATCTCAGGCCAGAAGTATGACAAAATGCTCAAACTTGTCTACTAGTTCAGTTGACCATCCCTCTCATCAAAACACATTCGTTTGTGAGCGGGCAAATGGTTTATAGTAGTTTAGTAAGCGATTAAATAGTTCAACTCTAAACAATTTGAGCATCAATCAAAACCACCCCCCTATCTCAGGCCAGAAGTATGACAAAATGCTCAAACTTGTCTACTAGTTCAGTTGACCATCCCTCTCATCAAAACACATTCGTTTGTGAGCGGGCAAATGGTTTATAGTAGTTTAGTAAGCGATTAAATAGTTCAACTCTAAACAATTTGAGCATCAATCAAAACCACCCCCCTATCTCAGGCCAGAAGTATGACAAAATGCTCAAACTTGTCTACTAGTTCAGTTGACCATCCCTCTCATCAAAACACATTCGTTTGTGAGCGGGCAAATGGTTTATAGTAGTTTAGTAAGCGATTAAATAGTTCAACTCTAAACAATTTGAGCATCAATCAAAACCACCCCCCTATCTCAGGCCAGAAGTATGACAAAATGCTCAAACTTGTCTACTAGTTCAGTTGACCATCCCTCTCATCAAAACACATTCGTTTGTGAGCGGGCAAATGGTTTATAGTAGTTTAGTAAGCGATTAAATAGTTCAACTCTAAACAATTTGAGCATCAATCAAAACCACCCCCCTATCTCAGGCCAGAAGTATGACAAAATGCTCAAACTTGTCTACTAGTTCAGTTGACCATCCCTCTCATCAAAACACATTCGTTTGTGAGCGGGCAAATGGTTTATAGTAGTTTAGTAAGCGATTAAATAGTTCAACTCTAAACAATTTGAGCATCAATCAAAACCACCCCCCTATCTCAGGCCAGAAGTATGACAAAATGCTCAAACTTGTCTACTAGTTCAGTTGACCATCCCTCTCATCAAAACACATTCGTTTGTGAGCGGGCAAATGGTTTATAGTAGTTTAGTAAGCGATTAAATAGTTCAACTCTAAACAATTTGAGCATCAATCAAAACCACCCCCCTATCTCAGGCCAGAAGTATGACAAAATGCTCAAACTTGTCTACTAGTTCAGTTGACCATCCCTCTCATCAAAACACATTCGTTTGTGAGCGGGCAAATGGTTTATAGTAGTTTAGTAAGCGATTAAATAGTTCAACTCTAAACAATTTGAGCATCAATCAAAACCACCCCCCTATCTCAGGCCAGAAGTATGACAAAATGCTCAAACTTGTCTACTAGTTTAGTTGACCATCCCTCTCATCAAAACACATTCGTTTGTGAGCGGGCAAATGGTTTATAGTAGTTTAGTAAGCGATTAAATAGTTCAACTCTAAACAATTTGAGCATCAATCAAAACCACCCCCCTATCTCTGGCCAGAAGTATGACAAAATGCTCAAACTTGTCTACTAGTTCAGTTGACCATCCCTCTCATCAAAACACATTCGTTTGTGAGCGGGCAAATGGTTTATAGTAGTTTAGTAAGCGATTAAATAGTTCAACTCTAAACAATTTGAGCATCAATCAAAACCACCCCCCTATCTCAGGCCAGAAGTATGACAAAATGCTCAAACTTGTCTACTAGTTTAGTTGACCATCCCTCTCATCAAAACACATTCGTTTGTGAGCGGGCAAATGGTTTATAGTAGTTTAGTAAGCGATTAAATAGTTCAACTCTAAACAATTTGAGCATCAATCAAAACCACCCCCCTATCTCTGGCCAGAAGTATGACAAAATGCTCAAACTTGTCTACTAGTTCAGTTGACCATCCCTCTCATCAAAACACATTCGTTTGTGAGCGGGCAAATGGTTTATAGTAGTTTAGTAAGCGATTAAATAGTTCAACTCTAAACAATTTGAGCATCAATCAAAACCACCCCCCTATCTCAGGCCAGAAGTATGAACAAAATGCTCAAACTTGTCTACTAGTTCAGTGACCATCCCTCTCATCAAAACACATTCGTTTGCTGAGCGGGCAAATGGTTTATAGTAGTTTAGTAAGCGATTAAATAGTTCAACTCTAAACAATTTGAGCATCAATCAAAACCAACCCCCCTATCTCAGGCCAGAAGTATGAC